>RCUC01158799.1:0-96872 GCA_003697995.1 Taxidea taxus jeffersonii
GTTGAAACCCCCTTTGGACATTGTTCTAAAAGGAGATATTTTATAGTTTTTCCATGGCTGAATTATTAATTTCTTAAATCTCCAACATGTAAATATAACTCCCCTTCATACCTGTCAATTCTGAGAGCTAGAATGCAAACAATGTACTACTGTTGGAAGAGACCATGAATTTCCTTTAAAATTAACCACCTCGACTAATCAAACATTCCAAAAGTTTGGAGAGAATTCAAATGTCTGAACTAAAGGTAAAAATAATTCCAATAAATTTCATCTTTTATTCTATCCGATCTTCACCGCTCCAGTGTGTTGGCTGTTTCATCTTATAGGATTCAAATATTTTGATTCTTTCTTAAACGGAAAGTCTTAATGGTAACATATTAAGGAGACACAGATCTTTCTCAAAACTGACGATCTAGGGGTGCCTGGCTGGCTCAGTGAGTTAAAGCCCCTGCCTTCAGCTCAGGTCATGATCTCAGGATCCTGAGACGAGCCCCACATCGGGCTTTCTGCTCAGCATAGAGCCTGCTTCCCCTTCTCTCTCTGCCTGCCTCTCTGCCTACCTCTCTGCCTACTTGTGATCTCTGTCTGTCAAAAGAATAAATAAAATCTTAAAAAAACAAACAAACAACTGAGGATCTAATGTTTCCAAAGGACACTTACTGATTTCAATATTAATATTTCTAGATTACAAGTTTTAAAAAGATAGATGTCTATTGCACTGGCACTATCTTCAGAGTCAAAGTGTATCAGTTTATATAATAAAGAGCTGCCTTTATTTAAGGCCGTGTTTAGACAGTGTAGTCACTGGAGTAGTCAGTGGAGGTGCTCACACACTGAAAGAGTCACAGATGCAAACCAAAGAAATCCGAACCAATGTGAAATGGACAATGAAATAAAATGACTGAGGGAGCACAGAAGAGTGTTGACCAATTTAACGAGGAGAGACTGAAGAAGATTTCACAGAGTAATAATCTGAACTGGGTGGGTCTGGAGATTGTGTGTGGAGTGGGGCAGGGAGGTGGAGTAAATAAGTGAGGTAAAACAGGAATGCATGGAAAAAAATGTGGCTTATTTAGGAAAAACATACAGTGAAGCATTTATAAACAGGATGTGTTAGGAAAAGTCTATGCGGAGGCGCTGAATGTGGATCAGCAAATATGAGCATGATAGGTCCTAAGCAAGAATTTCAACACCATCCCAAAAGCAATAAAAAAAAAAACACTTTACGTTTTAAAGCAATGAAGAAGAATAACTAGATTTGTGATATAGAGTGTTGCCTCTTATGGCAGAAGCAGGTGTATCAGTGGAGGTTGGAAAAGTCTATGAAAATGATAAGGCCATGGAGAGCATCAATGCAAGAGCTCAAGTATGAGTGACAAGTCATTAGCTGGAGATAAGTTAAATCGAAAAGAATTATTTATTTATTTATTTATTTATTGACAGACAGAGATCACAAGTAGGCAGAGAGGCAGGCAGAGAGAGAGAGAGGAGGAAGTAGGCTCCACAAGGAGCAGAGAGCCCAATGCGGGGCTCAATCCCAGGACCCTGGGACCATGACCTGAGCCGAAGGCAGAGGCTTTAACCCACTGAGCCACCCAGGTGCCCCTAAATCGAAAAGAATTTAAAAGAAAGATACAAATAGCATATAATGCCAAAAAATCTGGAAGACATGAAGCAATCTGTGAATATTTGCAGAAAAAGCTAATTGGTTAAAAGATAAAATAGAAGGCAAACGGTTATTTCAAATAAGCAAAACCAGTGTATTGGTGTCATCAATATGATTATAAGGTCAAGTAAAAGGATCTGTATTAATGTATATAGTGCAAAATAGGAGAAAAGAGAAAGAGAATGGAGAAAATACAGAGTTGAGATATTTTGGAGATATGTTTGGTCAAGTTTCATAATTGTAGGACCTAATTTATAAATTGCAGGCTGAATTTTGCTTAATGTCAGTAAAATTTATCATAGCATTTGAATCTGTCATTGTAGTTTTTAAACAAAAGCCTACTTTGAGCACATATACACTGAACTTTATAATAAATGAATACTCAAAGAAAAAATAAGGTTACATCAGTATTTCAATTCTACCTCAGTACATAATTCTCTGATATTGGTCAAAATTCTTTGTTTGGGCTTAGTTTTGTCATCCACAAAGTAGGTAAAACAATGCTTAACATGCCATTGAAAGGAATAAAGAACATTACATGTGGGGTGCCTGGGTGGCTCAGTTCTTAGATGTCTGCCTTTGGCTCAGGTCATGATCTTGGGGTCTGGGGATCTAGCCGAGCATTGGGCTCCCTGCTTGGCAGGGAGTCTGCTTCTCCCTCTCCCATCCCCCTCTGCTTGTGTTCCCTCTCTCGCTGTGTCCCCCTCTGTCAAATAAATAAATCTTTTGAAAAAAATAACATTATATGTAAAACTCTTAGCCAGTATGTCTAACACAAAATAAGTACTCATTTGATAATATTTGTTACTCATAATAGAAAAGACCTTGAAAGATTTCTTAGTGAATTCTAATTGATATTTCCCAGAATATAGCTAAATCATAGTGGGAGAGTAAATTTTTCTCTACTTGAGGAACTAGAAAAAACAAACAATATTTTACAAGTGTTTCTTTGGGCAATGGACTTCATTATATTCCAAATTATAACCTCCCCTATCACCAAACAATACTCTTTCAGTGAACACTCAATAAATCACAACTCACTTTCTTAAAAATGTGAATTCCAAATTTAGTTTTTTCTTGTTTCTTAATCTTTTCCATAGTATTATTTTACACACATATATGCCTCATTATTTCTACTATTCCTCAGAGATTCATTCCCTAGGATCATGGTCTTTGTTCTCTCGCCTTCTCCTTCTCTTTTAACAAGATTCTGTAAACCTTTATAGCTGTAGCTTATCCACACTTCCTTTCACACAATTCTTGCCAACTGGCTCCAAAAGTGTTTTTCTATGGCGTGCTCAGAGACTAGGTTTTGCTGTGTCTCAAAATTTGAAAGCCTCCCTGTGAAATACATCTTAAGTTTTAGGTGGTCAAGAATATATTTTCATATCTAAATGGAATTCCTAAAATTTAAATTAAAGTTTGTCATTACAGAAGAAAGAAAGGTGATTATATCAAGTTCATCTGCTTCTTATAAACCAGTATTATTATTTGAAAATAATCTATTTCTTTTGCAGTGTTCTCAACCCTGCCTGACTCAATGGTTCCTTTAAAAAAAATACCCTATAATGATAATTCTATTATTCTAAAATTAAATTAAAAGATAATGTAGACTACCCACATGCATAATTTTTAAATAATAGTAATGTCTATTTTAATATAATAGAGGAAAAAGGGAAGTAATTTATAGTTAAATTATATGAAATTTAATATATAAATGCTCACATATCAGTGCACTGGGAAACAAAATAAAGTGGCCACATATTTTACATATTTGTTATATGAAAAATAGTATTAGAAGTAATTCCAATAATCAAAAGTAGTTGAACACAGAGAGAAGAATGGTGCTTGGTGGGATGAGGAGATATTGGTCAAAGGGTAAAAAACTTCAGTTATCCAAGATGAATGAGTTCTGGAGTTCTAACATACAGCATCGTGACTACAGCTATTAGTACTGTATTGTATAAGTGAAATTTGTTGAAAAGGTAGATCTCAAATCTTCTCAACACACACAGAGGCAACTATGTAGAAGTGATGTTATTTAGCTTGATTGTTGTTCTTTTCACAATGTATAAATATATAAAAACATCAAGTGGTACATCTTAAGTCTACACACTTTTTATATGTCAAACATACCTAAATAAATTATTTTAGAAAAAAAAGAAGTAATTCCAATAAAAAAATTGATATTAGAATAAGAACTCTTGTTTTAACAAGTTAGTAATGGACCAGAATTTCTTGTGTATGGTAACAGAAAGAGGAAAAATTTCATTTTAAGTTGGAATAAAATGGGGTGCCTGGGTGGTTCCATCAGTTAAGTCCTTTCAGCTCAGGTCATGATCTCAGGGTCATGGGATCAAGCCCCACATTGGGGGTGGGGGCTGTCCCTGCTCAGCGTGAAGTCTGCTTCTCCCTCTGCCCTTCCTTGCGCTCTCTCTCTCTCTCTCTCTCTCTGTGTGTCTCAAATAAATAAATAAAACCTTTTAAAAAAATAAGTAGGAATAAAATGTTAGATCAAGTTAAGAATTTTCAAAATAGAGAAGCCAAGAAATATTATGTTGTTATAAAGGACCTTATTGATAAGGGTAGTGTCTGCATAATTCTTTATGTTATGGTATAGCATGTAAGTGATACAGAAAACAAGTCTTCTTTTGTGAATTCTGAATTCTCACCATCTGTCAAAACAAGACATATATTCAGACTCTAGAACTTGTAAAAAATGAAAGAAAAATTTATCTTAATTGATTAAGAGTAATAGAAGATGAGTTGGAAAGGAAAAGTAAACAAGGTATAAAAAGTGAAGTCCTCTGAAGACATTCCTGAAGACTAAAATAAACAGGCAACCCCAAATAAGTAAATATTTTAATAGGTAATGTTTACAACATATATTTGTAATATTATAGTGTTTCAGTATATTACAATTTTACCATTATTTACATTTCTTATTCTTATATATAATAAATTTTGCTCAAATTTATTAAAATTGTTATTCATACTTAAATAGGATTCAATGGGTAACCATATGAATGACTAAGAAGACATTCAAAGTCATGTTAAAATTGGGAGAATTTCATGTTGTGAGACCATTCCACTAAGTCCAGTGGTGCTCCACCAATAACTATGGCAAACCAAATGCTTTTGCAGATTTAAAAATGCTTTCTAGAAGAAGGGTATTATCACCCGTACTGAGATACAACTGTAAGATATCTTCAGCTCCTTTCTGAGATTTATAACATGGAACATTTTTAGAAGAACGAAAAAATATGGATGAATCTATTATAAAAAGGCAATAAAGCATCTTTTTTGAAAAAAAAAATCAGACAAGTAAGTTTCAATTCCAAATTTCCACTTATAAATCTATGATGTTGGACAAGCTAATTATCTTCACTGATGCTCAGATCCCTGTTTGCTTGAGGTTTTCCTGGTTTTAGCACTAATTATCTTCACTGATGCTCAGATCCCTGTTTGCTTGAGGTTTTCCTGGTTTTAGCACTAAAAGACCCATGTCACAGGAATCCCTTCAGCTAAAGGCAAACCAAAATGATGAGCTAGTTACCCTAATTTCTCCTGTTGGCAAAACAGGATATCTCATTAGGTTTTTATGAAGTTGAGTTATAAATGAAAAAAATATTTGGACAGTACTTAAAACAGAGTCTAGCACCTACAGAGGAAAGCTCAATAAATTACAGATATTATTATTTGATCCTAAATAGGTAGTGGAGTGAAATAACCTGGAAAGTGAATTTTTGCTTCAATTTCAAAGCAAAAATCTCAACTTGCAGTTTCCTGCATATTGAGTACCTTAACATCTTGCCTAAACAATAAAGTAAAAAGAACAACAATAATCAATGATATTCAATAAGTATTCTTCTATATAGTGGAAATTCTCTTAAAGGGTTTATTTCATTTTATTTTCATAATTTTCTTATTTTTCCCATTAAAACAGACTAGTAAATATTAGTATTTGCCAAAGATCACACAGTTAGAAAACAGAAACAGGACTCAAAACTTCACACTGATCTGATCCTCAATTTTTTGCTTTTAAGCAGCCTGCTCAGTGGCCTCGTTTAATGAAGGTAAAGGAAATTATAAAGGTATTGAAATGAAGACCAAATTTCTCAGATCATCGTACTAAAATGTTCAGATTCCACATCGTACTAAGTTATACATTTATACTACTTGTCAAATGAGCCTTGCTGGTGAGCTTGAAAGAATAGAAAGCAAGATATTGGTGCAGAATCATCACACAGGATGGGAGAGGACTCTTAGATTCAACGATTCTTAGACAGTATTATGTATCAATTAAATCCAAGTGTTGCAGTTTGTACTCCATTAGCAGCAGAGACTGACAGTCAAGCAAGAGTGATTAGGTTATTTAGGTGTGATCTCAAGCAACACCAAGAGGGAAGAAGGAACAGGAGGCAGGAAGAGAGCAGCCAATAAAGAATGCACTATCAATACCATTATCATGAGGGAACTGGAAACTCATCCTTCAGGGAGCTCAAGGAATCAGAGTAGAACATGATACTCAGAGTTGTCCAGCCCAAAGTGAGGAAGCAGAAGCATTAATGCACCAACTACCTCCAGTCACAAGCGGAAGGGAGCTTCCAGGAGGCATTTACTCTACTACTTTTCCTCCAGAGCAGGCTTCAGCCACCAGAGAGAGCCCTCAGACAGTTGAAAACAGGTCAGGATGCACTAAAACATACAGCCCAAAGAGAAGCGGCCAGGGAACAACCGTGTCTGCTACCCCCTAGGCAATCTACTTATCTCTTCTTAATGCTACTTATGTTTGAACACGTTCAAATCTGCTAAATTATCTACTCTGCCATGTACACTAAGGGATTTTAATTTTCTATGTCCTTATTGAAGCTGTCCAGTCTTTATTAAATTCCTTCATTTCTCTAGTTGGAAAACATGTATTCTAAAAAGCTTGACTTAAATACAACCATTTCCAACCTCTTCTCTGGCTACTCTGAGAAATAAAGCTATTTTTCACTTAAATTCCCTTTCATGGTATCAATAAGTCTTCCTATTTTATATTTACATATGTTCCTAGATCTCCTAGAAGCTACCTTCTAATTTTGATTTTATTTAAGAAGTTTCAAAGTACTATTGTGACACCTTTTGGATATGTGGTTACCTAGCATACTGCCAAGTATTTACCATGGGTTCAATAAAGGTCAGACTGGAACAAACATAATCATCTTTTGAAATCACAAATGTTGGCCAAGTATTTTGAACACTAATATGGAATTCTTTTCAATAAATTGTTAATACATTTCCCATAGTTTAAAAATATTTACATGAGATTAATCTCAGAATAGCTTTTCCTGACTCCTAATCATATAGAAAAAATCATTCACAGAAAATATCTGGAAATGAATCCTCAGGTTAATTTTTCCATTAAATTTCACCTTTGTTTAGGTTGATTTACAAATATTACAATCTAGGGAGACAGTTTTGGAATTTTCCTTTGAAATTCTTCAGGACAAATATTTTTCAAAGCATATATTTAAAATTCTAAGATTATTTTCCCATAATTTTCAACAGATTTTTGCACAGAATATCAAATTTGTATTATGAAAGTGATTCTTACATCAACACAATTCACCAGTGATGTTCTTCAAATCTCAAGTATTGATCAAAGGCAAAGAACATCACAATGATTTTTCCCTTCATTAAGCAAATAATTATCTTCAAATAAATAACTAGGTTATTTTTTAAAGCTACTATTAATTTACATTAATGTTTGACAAACTATTTTTTCACACTGAAACTTCTTGGTGTTTCAGAGTTTATATTCAGAGGTACAATTGCTAAGGGCAGGTATATGTTTTCCTTCTAAGTATACCCAAGAGAAATAAAACTTTGGATGAAGGAGGACAGGAAACTTCTTGTTTTGGTATAATATAATTATCATATAAATGGCTTTTATATAAAATAAAAGATTATAGAATATACAGCTAGAATATAGTTCTACCAAGCATTTTCATTTTACAAAGAAAATGATGCCCTGAGAAGAGCAATTCTTCTAATATTCAAGGCTAAAAAGAAATAAATTCACATCCTTCTGCTTTCCTAACTGCATCTATTTCAATAGGTAACCTCCCTCTGCCCTTTTCTTAAGTTCAGCCAATTAACAAGTAAGGAACAGGCGATGATAAGGAGCAGTCAATACACAGTACAATGTATGTACCCTATTAATCCATAATTTCATGGGGAAGTTCGAAGAAGAGGCAGGGAGTGTTACTAGAATTATTGCCGGAGTGCAGGGTTCTCAAACTTAGTCTCAGGGATCTTTTAGACTCTTAAAATTACCAAGTACTCTAAAGAGCTTTTATTTAAATTTTTAAATCCATTGATAATACATAGGAAATTTAAGCCAAGAAATACTTATACCAGTATTAATTAATTATTTAAAATATCAGCAAACCTGTTAAGTGTTAAAATAACATTTTATGAAAAACACTTATAGTTAAAAAACAGCGTTATAAGTGACATTGTTTTTTATTTTCCCATATCTCTTTAATGTCTTGCGTAGTAGACAGCTGGATTCCTACATCTGCTTCTGCATTCAGTCTGTTGCAATATCAGTTGCATTTTCAGATAGGCTCTGGAAATCTCTACTGTATATTCATAAGAGAATAAGAATGAAAAAAGGCAAATAACAACTTAATATTATCAAAATAGTTTTGATCTTCTGGATCCTATGAAAGGGTATCAAATCTTCATGGTCCCTTGACTGCACTTTGAGAGTCAATGCATTAGTGTAAACCTCTCCTCATAGAAAATGGAAGCTCTGGGAATGGAAACATCCATAACCACATAAACAGACCTATAGAAAAAGCTTGAGCTCTGAACTAAAAGGAATAAGTTCCATAAGCTCAATGACTTTTTATGGATCCCATAAACTTTCTGAAGTTAAGGTTCATCAGAATGGCGATAACATTAATGTATCAAAGGCTTATTTTAAAACTAAATGATATGAAATCAAAACTCTATAAACTTCCTACAAATATTTTTCATGATCACTCACATTTTCATCCTATCATTTGCTTGTACAGAATCTTGTACCTTTACTGCAAAAAGTTTCATAGGTTTGTCTTTGCAAACCTAGTTCCTGTTATATCCACATGTATTTCCTGTCCTTAAAAACTGTCATTTCTATTCCTTCCATAATATCCTTGATGTCATAAGAAATGGCTATAATAAAGTAAATACTAATTTAAGAAGAGAAAGCCCATTTTCCTTTTCTTGAACTTTCCATGTTGTGGTATATTTTCAATAAATATTAACTAGACAATTATATTATAGAACATTACTAGTATTTCCTTTCACCTCAGGCTGTTAGCTTCATTTTCATTTCCCTTGGAAGCTGCAGGAGCATTTCATAGTTAGAAAGGATGCCCCAAGAACTCTTCCTGCTTCCAAAGGAAAAGGACTGGAAGTGAGACTAAATCTGACAACATATAAGTCAACTAATTCCTACCTGTTTCATTAATCAGAGAAGTTTCCCAAAGGACAGAATGATCTGTAGCTCAAGATATCCTGAGATCAAAAAATCTGGGGACTGAAAATGTATCAATGAATTGGTGAAAAAAATAGGCTAATAATGACAGCCATTTAAATAATTTAAGGAGAGTCCAGAAACAGAAACAAGATTACAAAGAAATGAAATGGGAATGGGAAGACAGGATAAAAGTGCCAAATGCAAATTACTGTGCCAGAACATATGATAGTTGGATAAGGAGGTTCAGAACTGTAGGCTTTCCTTGGACTGGGGGAAATCTGCATATGTTCATGAAGTAATCAAAGGTAAAGACTGAAGGAAAAAAAAAAGAGTACTTAATGGGTATATATTGAAACAAATCTATAGCACAGACAACAATGTTAGCCCTGGAGAGGCATTATTCCACTCTCTAATAAAGAAAGAAGGAGAGAATTCATTCCTTTAATCAAAATTTATTTAGTGTGTGCCGATAGGTGTCACTATATCTAGACTCTCGGAGACTACAGTGATTACAACAACTAAAACTCTGCCCTTAGGGCTTACATTCTAGTTGGCAGTTAATTATTCAAAGTAACCATTCAATCAAGTGGAGAAGGAAGGAAGGAAGGGAAGAACGAAAGAAAGAAAGAAAGGAAAGAAAGAACGAGAGAGAGAGAGAGAGAGAGAGAGAGAGAGAGGGAGGGAAAGGGACAGGAAAGTAGGCAGAAAAAGAGCAAGAGAGAAAGGGAGGGAGGAGAAAAGGGAGAAGGAAAGAAGTGGTCAATGTTATGGGGATATTATATGGAATGGTGATCTAATTTTAAATAGGGAAAAGGTGTACTAAAACAACAAAAAAATTGAACAGGGACCTGAATGAAGATGGAGGTTAGTTAACCATGTAAAAATCTGAGGGAAAACAATTCTAGGCAAAGGAAATGGCCAGTACAAAGGCCCTAAGGTGGGAATGAGCTAATGTGTTAAGGCAGGCAGTGAAACAGCCTAGAATGAGCAAGGGAGAGGGTAGTGGAGCGTGAGGTCAAAGTGGTAATGAGGGTCTAGTTCATGGAAGATGTGACTGGCCATTTTAATATTTTTGGGTTTAATCCTGAGTGAAATGAGTAACTGCTGGAGTTCTGAGCAGATGAGTTATGAAAAGGATTACTTTATCTGCTGTGTGGAGAAGAGATTTCAAGAGGTCAAAGAGAGAGAGGCAGGGAGGGCCATTAGGAGTCTATTAAGATAATGCAGGTGAGAGAAGATTGTGGTTTGGACCCAGATGGTAGCCATGGAGATGATCAGACGTGGTTAGATTCTGGCTATTTCTTCATTCTAATCTCACAGAATTTGCTGAAAAGTTTTGATGTGAGGTGTGGAGGAATGGGGGAGTCAGGAATGAATCATGAGGCTGAGGAAACTTATAAAGAACGGGAAATAAAAAACGGAATGAGTTCAAGTGACACAGACGTACACTTAACAGTAAAATACCTTCGAGGTCATATTCCAAGACAGGGTGTCAGGCAGTTTTAAGACGGTAAAATGTCTGAAACGGCTGCTGTGCAAAACTTGATATGGAAGTGGGATAAAAATTTCTCCACATTTTCCAAACTTTTTCAACCTCCCCACTGCTTTAAGGAGCACAAGGACGTTGATGTGTTCCTTGACTAAAACCTCAGAATTACTATATACACCACAATTCTGGGTTAACTGGATCCTGTACATTTGATCTTTTACTATCTCCTGAAATTCACTGCTCCACAACACTCACATGAGGCTACTTCTTTTCATTGACATAAACTAAACTCCATCACTGGATTGCTGGCTTTTGCCTTCTGCCCCAACCAGTTTCTCATATATTTTTTTTTTTTTGAGTGATATGAATTCTTCTCCAGAAATACCTTAAGCAGTCTAGGGAATAAAATGTTTGAGAAAACTCATCGACCCATAAACAATAGTTAAAATAACTAATAATTGTTGATCAAATATGTTATTAATATTATCTGGGCAATATGTAATGTGAATTTATGGTTAGACTGTTATACACGATTTTTAGCCTCCCAGAGTGTTATATATAAATATATACAGTCATTATGCATGACCTTTATGGGGAATTTGGTTGTAGTTATCTACTATTCATGTAGCTAAGTCATCTTACTTCTACCATGGGACGTAAGGCTCAGCATGCCAAACTGAGTGAAAGGAACAAAGCAGATATGTTGACAAAAAAAGAACAAGTTTTTCTCTTCCAGAGCCATGGATATTTTCACTTATCATTCAGCATGTGTGACATCTCTTAATTTTCAACTCTGTGGATTATGGAAAGAATAGGAAGGAAAGAAGAACATTATATATTTAAAATTTAATGTGAACAGATTTTTTAAAAAATGGCTCTTCCAGTTTTTGGACTGATTTCCAAACACATGAATCTCCTATAGCTAATTACTGACCTCAGAATTTAAAAAAAAAAAAACAACAAAAGAACTTAATATTTTAAGACTTGTATATTTTCATTGGTTAATCAAAAATTAATACATGGATTTATAAAATTATGAATTTTAGTTCTAAAAGGACCTTTGAAAAATCACTTCTTGATTTTATGTGATTAGATTACTCTTGTATTCATTTAATAACAAAAATTTTGAGCATCTATCATATGCCATTCCCTTTGTGAGACACACATAATAAGTAGTGAAAATGATAGACACAAACACTTTCCTAGGAGCGTTCTAGGATTCATAGAAGAGGCAATCAATTAGAACCATACATCATTTTACAAAACTACAGAACATGTAAGGTTCAGATTAATCCCAAAAGGGCCTGAATCATTAAGGAACATTTTTAAGAGGAGGAGACATTTCAACTGAAACCTAAGAAATGTTTAAGAACTGACCAGCTGAAGTTGTGAAACAAAGCCCAGTACATGTTAGAGTGTAGACAGGAGACTCCGCAAAGCAGCTAATTGTGAACCTAAAAGAAGTTCCACAGTGTGTACATTTCAAATTGGCAAAGACAGCAAAGATACTTATCCTCCTTCAGAATCTGGAATGGGATTGTGATACATTGGCTCTGAACTCCTGTCCTCCATTTTTCTAGGTTTATTTTGTTTTTACCTTGATGTTAAAGCCCTAAAATTAATGCTCTTTTAAAATTTCTATATGTGCATATTTAGATTTCCCAACATTTCCATGTTTTTTTGCCCTTCCTTTCCTGATCAAATTTGTTACTTGCTTTATCAA
The DNA here is from genome assembly GCA_003697995.1 of Taxidea taxus jeffersonii. Lineage (NCBI taxonomy): Eukaryota > Metazoa > Chordata > Mammalia > Carnivora > Mustelidae > Taxidea > Taxidea taxus. Next base: position 12,392 of record RCUC01158799.1, read on the forward strand.
TTAATTCTGCCAGTCATTAAATCTATTCCCATTTAATCTTGATTCAGTTTGCCATTTTTTCTGCAAATAACAATTTTGTTCTGTTTTTGCATAACTGCTAATGTCATTATTTCACCCTGACTCTTGAAGCACTGATAGATTATTTCTGTATAAAACATGTCTAGGTTAATCACTTTTTTTTTTTTTTGATTTTATTTATTTATTTGACAGAGAGAGATCACAAGTAGGCAGAGAAGCAGGCAGAGAGAGGAAGGGAAGCAGGCTCTCCGCTGAGCAGAGAGGCCTGATGCGGGGCTCGATCCCAGGACCCTGAGATTCATGACCTGAGCCGAAGGCAGAGGCTTTAACCCACTGAGCCACCCAGGCACCCCGGTTAATCACTCTTTACAAGCACTGTGAAGATATTATTCCATTATCTTCTAGGGTGTGTTGTTACTCATGAGAAGTTGGCTGTAACTCTATTTGCCTTACACTTTAGGTAAACAGTCTATTTTTGGGGTGTTTTTAAGATTTTTTTTCTTTAAAAAGTATAACTGTCATGTGTGCACATAGAGATTTTTTTTTAAATGTATCCTATTCAGGATTACATGTGATTCTTCAAAATTTGAACACATATCTCAAATTAAAAATATTTTTTCAATTTTGAAAAATATTCAAGCGTCATGAATTGGAATGGTGTTTTCCCTCCATACTTTCTCTTGTTTGCTTCTGTAACCGTTAAACTCCTTCCCACTCTCTTTTTTCTGTTGCTTTACTTCATCGTGCAGATTTCTGGATAACTTCCTCAGAGATATTTTGTCATTAACAAAATCTCTTCCTTTATTTAATGTACTCTTTAACCTATCCATTGAGTATACTTATTACAATAGTAATACTTTCTATTCCTAGAATTCCATTTGTTTTCTTCACATAATTGGCCACTTATTGTGCATTCAATCCTGTTATCTCAGTGTTCCCCTCCACTCATTATTTTAAAATGTTTTAAATATATTTCCAGGGGCACCTGGGTGGCTCAGTGGGTTAAAGCCTCTGCCTTCGGCTCAGGTCATGATCTCAGGGTCCTGGGATGGAGCCTTGCATCGGGCTCTCTGCTCAGCAAGGAGCCTGCTTCCCTTCCTCTCTCTCTGCTTGCCTCTCTGCCTACTTGTGATCTCTCTCTGTTAAATAAATAAATAAATAAAATCTTTTAAAAATTTTTAAATAAATAAATATATTTCCAAGCTCTCTTAGATTCTCTAGATCTCATATATAAATTCACTTAAATACTCTGACTTTCTCAACTCAATGATTTTCCATTCTTTCATACTATGTTTTTTATTTGTTTATTTTCTTTTTCTTTTTAATTTATTTTTTTGTTTTGTTTTTGTTTTTGTTTTTATTTATTTTCTTAATGGTGATTTCATCTGAAATGTGTTGTTCAGAGTGCAGACTGGGATAGTCTGAAGAATTTTTGAGTGTCTGTGTTGTAAATACTATTCAGCAGAGCCCTTTTGTGTTTTCCATCTTTAATGGAAAACTAATGGATTTCACTGGTTTTATGTCTATTCTCATGTCAATATCTTGGACAATAGGCATTTTGTCCTATGTCCATAAGTGATCAAAATTTAATATTACCAAATAGTCACAGGTGACTCTAGTTCTATTCCAGATCTCAATATATATCAGGCTTCAGGGCTATATTTTAAAATTCCCACTTCAGGAAGAAGACATTACTTCAGGTTTCATCTGTACTATAGAAGCTCAGTTGAGGTTTTCTTCATCCCATAGGCTTCAGGTCTCAATTTCTCTCTCTAGGGATCTTGAAACCCCAAATTCTAATGCCTATTTTAACCTTCTTAATTCCATTATCAATTTAGCTTCAGCAATCTTTCAACACTATCTTTGAGTTAACTTTTCATTTTGAGTATTTGATAATCAATCATTTTTGGTTTTGATCTTAGATAGGCACTCTAAATTATCCTAATACATAGCTTTCTAATATAGAATTCTAAGTGTTTAGATCCTCATGTGAGGTAAACTCTCCCAATGAACCCAGTCAATCAACACAATTTTCCATATCAACATGTCAACATGATCAAGGCTGGAGACAGGAAATCCTGTTTGGAGTGTTTCTCAAATTCATTATATATATATATATAGTAGTGCCAAAGAATTAAAAGAAAAATTATCAGGTTATTCATTGGATTTTTGAGTTTAAGAAGAGAAATTGGTCATGATTATGTTAATATTCCTGCAAATGGGATGAGTGAGATGTCATTAACTAAAATAGGAAACATATGAATAGGCTTAGGCTGGGAAATTAGATTATAAGTTTCAATCTGGATACATTGATCTTGCTATCCCTTGAGACAGCTATTCATAAACAGTTTGATATATGGCCCAATACCTAGGAAGAGATTTGAACTGGATATTTTAAAAACTGGTAACAATCTGCATCTCATTTATAATTCAAACAAATTGAATGGGTTGAATCACTCAGCAGCGTATGTAGATTGCAAAAAGAACAGATTTAAGATAGAATCCTTCATTATAGTGATATTTAAAAGATGGCAAAGAACTGGAAAGGAAAACTTAAAAGAAGAGCATCCCTACCAGTAGGAAGAAATGCAGAAAAAGATTATGGACTAGAAGCCAAAGGAATAAAATTTTCATAATGGAAGAAGTAGTCAAGAAGTAGTATCAAATACCTGTAGCTAAGCAAAAGAAGAAGCAAAAGTCCCCTCCAAAAATAGATACATTGGTGAGTTTGATTAGAAAAGTTTCAGTCAATTCCTAAGTGGTGAACTGCAAATTGCAAAGGAAATGGAAAGCTTAGGTGATATGCAAATGGAAATTATTACCATGGATAAATTTTTAATTTGTTAAAGAACTAAGAAATTAAGAGGACTTAATAAATGTTGATGGATTGTAAGACTGGATGTCATAAAAGTTAATTCTCCGCAAATTGACCTATATATTTAATGAAATCAGAATAAATTCTTACTCAATTTTGTATTCTGTGTAGAAATTAGGAAACTCAAAGTACAATTTCTAGGCAGATTCAAAGGAGCCAGAAGGGTCACGATGAACTTGGAGAGGCTGGATAACTTACACTATTAGACACCTAAACTTAGTAAAAGTGTAAAAAGGAAGACAGTGTGTATTGGCACAGGATTGTGTCATCAAACAATGGAGAAAGACAGAATTGCAAAACATATTCAGATTTTTATTTGTAACAAAGGTGACAAACTGGTGTAGAAAGGAAGGGATGAATTTTTCAATAAATGGTGGTGAGTCAATTGAATATCCATATGGGGGAAAAGATTGCCCTTACTTCATACCATTGACAGAAAATCAATTCCAGATGTATTGTAGATTTAAATAGGAAATATAAAACAATAAAGCTTTTAGTAAATACCTAGGAGAATATCTTCATGACTTGGGATACAAAGAATTTCTTAACTAGTACTCAAAATACACTAATTATAATAAGAGAAACTGATCAATTGAACTATCACGGGACCCAATCCTGTATCAATTTTGCTAAAATAAGTGCCCCCTAATATAAAAAAATATGTGGAATCCCATGTGTGGCTCAACTGCTTCAAATCACCTTGAATAGTAGTGCTGGTTGTGGACATGCAAGGAGAAAAGGCAAATCCATGCTCAAAATCCATGTCTGTTTCTATGACAATAAACTGCTGACTCTTCCAAGGTGGAAGGATCTAAATAGTCAACCTGCAACCAACTAGCCAGTTTGTCCCCTTAAGGAATAGTGGCACATTTATAACTCATTGCTAGTCTCTGTTCCTGGAAGGTCGGACATTTGGTAACGGTGGTAAATAAGTCAGCCTTGGAAAGTGAAAGTCCCTGTCATGGAATCTATGCATAGCTTCCATCTCCACCATCATGGCTACTTTCATTGTGTACCCCTCATTCCAACAATGTACCCCAACATTCCAACATTGATGGCAAAGACTGGCTGGTCAACTGGCATTGGTCTACATCATTATTTAGTGCTTGCTGCATGGTTTGTGCACTGTGGTAGACATATGTATGCTCTATAGATTCTTCATTCTTTTTTTTTAATTTTAAAGATTTTATTTATTTATAAATAAATAAGAGAAAGAGAGAGAGAAGAGAAAGGGAACAAGTGAGAGCACTAGAACAGGGGGAGGGAGGAGCAGAATCCCAGGACACTGGTGCTCCCCAGGTGCCCCTCTTCATTTTTTGTTACCATTTTCCTATGTCTGTTTATGTGTCTTTACCCCACACTTCTTATTTCTCCACTTTCAATTTTTTAATTTTATATTTTTCCAAGTTTATGACTAGCCCTCAATCTCATTTAACACTGCCCATGAGTCTATATATTTTCTAATCTTGGGACACTTCTTCTTCCACACAAGTTGTATGGCAGGGGCACAATCTGAAGATCTTCCCATTGGCAGGTTTAGTCTTCTATAATCTCTTTCATGGCCACTCCATAATGAGGCTGTACTACAATCACTACCAATTTTCAAGCCAACCACCTGTCAACTAAAACTTGTTCATTTTTTTTCTTTCTCCTCATTTAGCTAGTTGTAAGACACTCCATACATGCCTACATTATAAGTGGAGGGAGGGGCATTGGTGCAGACTTGGTATATGCCATGGTATTCTTGGTTATCTGCTCATGCTGCTTGCTTGGGCCCTCTGTTCTTGCTTGGGATTGATCCCAGCTAAACAACTTCCATTTTACAATGACATATATATAAGGCCCTCAACTATATGAAATGATGATTCTGATAGGATTCACTTCATGATCATCATTACGTGATGGCAGGGAGCAGACAGCAGGAGCAAACTTGTCCTTAATTAGGAACCATTGTTCTAGAGCACCAATGATAATCAGCAATAGCTATTTGGTCCATTTTTCTTATTGTTATGCTTTTCCTTCAATACCTGATTCATTCTCTTCCACCAGTGACATTCTCTCAGGTCACTACTGGTGAATATTTCAATAATTGGACCATGACTTTGTAGCTGGGGTTGTCTGTGCTCCACCTGTCACCAGTAAGGGAGTCTTCATTGCCAATCGAACATTAGTGATCTAGTGCTGAAACACCATCTACCTCCTGTTTTCTTGGTTTCAGCTGTCACTGGTTAGGAAACAGACATGGACAAGATGTTTATTAGGAATGAATATCTGTTAAGGGGAAGGAAAAGAAGCATGATTGGGAAGAAGAACTAAACTGTGATGTAGGTCTGACAGAATGTCAGTAATCTCTGGGGGGTGGGGATCTGAAGGGAAAATTGCCCATCAGGCTGTCCATTATGGGAACCAAATGACCAGGTTTTAGATCCTGACTCTCAGCAGGTGCAAGTTTCCCTGGAGAAAGATATGAGCTCTGTAAAAAGTGGTTCTCTGCAACTTATGCAGACCCTGAAGATGTGGAGAACTGAAGGATCCCTGCTGGCATTATTTCCAGCAGCCAGGCAGCAAGCCCTTCCTTGAGAGATCTAGGTGGCACACCTCCACATTAACTATATATATACAGATATATATATATATGTATATATACATATATATGCACGCACATATATATATATATTTTTATACAATGAAAAGAGTATAAATTAAACAACTGTTATATGAAAAGACACGAAACTTATAAGTGTAATATTGAGCGAAGGAGGCCAGACCTTCCTGCAAAACGGAAGACTGTATATAGAATGATTCTAAATATCTGCATTTCAAAAGCAGGCGAAACCCACAGATACTGTTAGAGGTCAATATAGTATTTGTCTTCAAATGGTGAAAGCCTAGGGCTTATATAAGATCTTTTGCCTCACTGTTTATGTTCTATTTCTTTATGTGGGTACAGGCTACACAGCTAAATTCCCTTAATGATTGCACATTTTTCTCAGCATATTTAACACTTAAAATTTTTTAAGGAAGTATTAAAGTATGGCTATTAAGTAGATGATAAAAATAGGATAGCAATTATGAGTTACTTTACTTAAAAGTTATATTAGTCTACACTTCAGTGTTACAAAATTTCATGAGAATCACAGTATATTATTTAAGATTCAGTCATAAATTACAATGACCACAAACAATAGCTTTAAATAAATGAAAACTTGATTTCTATCTCATACAAAAATTTAGAGCAAAAAGTTCAGAAGTGCCATGTTAGTTCTGCTCCCCAAAGTCCTCAGGGATGCAGCTCATTCCAGGTAATTATTTCCCATTCCTACGGTAGGGACTTGTCCTTGGGCACAGACAATGGCTAAAACTGTAATAATAACACCCTATTTTAATAAGTAATAAGAAATAAAGAGAAAGGAAAGAGGGTATGAGGCAAATGTTTTTTAAATAAATGTCCAAGAAACTGCCACAAGACTACAGCCATACCTTGGAGATAGTGTGGTTTCAGTTTCAGACAACCACAATAAAGTGAGTGTCACAATAAAGGGAGCCAAATGAGTTTTTCGGTTCCCCAATGAATGTAAAAGTTATATTTACACTATACTGTAGTGTATTAAGCACGCAAAAACCTTAAGTCTAAAAACAACATACATAGCTTAATTAAAAATACTTTACTGCTAAAAATGCTAAGCACTATCTGAGCTTCCAGCAAATCAAACATAATCCTTTTGCTGGTGGAGGGTGTTGCCTCTTTGTGGATAGCTGTTAACTGATCGGGGGGTAGTTGCTGAAGGCTGGGGTGGCTGTGGCAATTTCTTAAAATAAGACAACTATGAGGTTTGCCACATGGATTGACTCTTCCTTTCACAAAAGAGTTCTTTGGAGCATACAATGCTGTTTTATGGCATTTTGCCCACAGAACTTCTTTCAAAAGTCAATCTTCTCAAACCCCACTGCTGCTTTATCAACTAAATTTATACAATATTCTAAATCTTTTGCTGTCCTTTTGATAATCTTCAGAGCATCTTCACCAGGAGTAGTTTCCACCTCAAGAAGCCATTTTCTTAAAAAAAAAAAAAAAAAAGAAGAAGAAGAAGAAGAAGCCATTTTCTTTGCTCATGCATAAAAGCAACTTGAGATTTTTTTTCATGAGACTGCAACAATTCAGTCTCATCTATAGGCTCCACTTCTAATTCTGCTTCTCTTGAGGCACTTGGGTGACTCAATCGATTGAGCATCCAACTCTTGGTTTCTGCTGAGGTCATGATCTCAGGCCTTGAGAAGATTTTTTAAATTTTTTTATTTGACAGACAGAAATCACAAGTAGGCAGAGAGACAGGCAGAGATAGAGCGGGAAGTGGGCTCCCCACTGAGCAGAGAGCCCAATGCGGGGCTCGATCCCAGGACCCTGGGATCATCACCTGAGCCAAAGGCAGAGGCTTTAACCCGCTGAGCCACCCAGGTGCCCTGATTTCATATAATTCTTAAGAGCCCTTTGATTTTCAGAATGGTAAGCGAGCACTGGTTTTAATTTAAAGTCTCCATATGCATTAGCACTTAATAAGAGAGTCAGTCTAGCCTTTGAGGCTTTGAAGCCAGACATTGACTTCTCCTCTCCAGCCAGAAAAGTCCTAGATGGCATCTTCTTCCAATAGAAGGCTGTTTTGCCTATACTGAAAATCTGTTGTTTAGCATAACCACCTTTATGAATTACGTTAGCTAGATATTCTGCATACAGGAGTAGCACTTTTGACTTCCTTCAAGAACTTGCCTTTGCATTCACAACTTGGCCAACTTTTTGGTGCAAGAGGTCTCTGGCTTTCTGCTTCTCTCAACTTTAGGCATGCCTTCCTCATTAAGCTTAACCATTTCTAGCTTTTCATTTGAAGTGAGAGATGTATGATTCTTTTACTTGAACACTTAGAGGCCATCATAGGATTATTAACTAATTTTATTGTGTTTTGGACAATAGGGAGATCTGAGGAAAGAAGGAGGGATGGGAGAATGGCTGGTGGGTGCAGCAGTCCAGATACACACACATCTATCACTTACATTTGCTGTTGTATATGGGTGTGGTTCGTGGTGCCCCAGAACAATGACAACGGTAATATCAAGGATCACTAACTATAGATCACCCTAACAGATATAATAACAATGAGAAAAAGTTTGAAATACTATGAGAATTACCAAAATGAGACACAAAGACACAAAGTGAGCAAATGTTATTGGAAGAATGATGCCAATAGACTTGGTCAATGCAGGGTTCCCATAAACCTGCAATTTGTAAACAGACAAACAAACAAACAAACAAAAAACACACACAATAACTGCAAAGCTCAATAAATCAAGGTATGCCTGTGTTTCTATTCATGCCATTGACCCCAAATTAGTCTCATGTCAATCACTTGGAACAAAGATGTTTGGGAAATAAAAGACTTACTTTGAACAGTTGTGTCTCCCTCTAAAAAACTGAGATTCTTTGCCTCTGGAAAAAGGAGAAAACAGTTGCTTTGTTCAGCCATCAATCTCTATGGCACAGGGGAAACAGTAATAGTTTTTAGGTTCCTGGTTTAAAATAACAATAGTGAGTTTTAAAATGTCACATTCACCACAAGGAACTTTAAGAAAGAGTTAGCATGAATTATTCTTACGTCATTTGGGAAAAAATGATCACCTGAATGAAAGTGAGGTAATACAACATAACTAAGACAAAGAACTGTGTCACTAATAGACTGTTACTAATTTTTAAAAACATAGTCTGTCACCAGCTGATTGCAAACACTTTTGAGGAGAGCCAAAGTTTCAGGAAACACAAAGTAATAGGTGGAGGAAAGTAGATGTTCTAGCAGATATTACATTTCATTAGCTTAATCATATTGGAGAGTACCCAGGAAAGTATACTTCCTTTATAATTTGTTAAGGTGAAAAAGTCATGTTCACTAAAAATTGCTCCTGATTGAACTCATCTCGAGATAAATATTCTGAAAAGCGGGGAAATATTTTACATTTCTCCATTAAATTATAGCCATATGCATCGCACACACGTAAGAAATGTAAATATTCTGTAATGAAGTGTATTTTGAAATATGTAAGAAATTATTTTTCCATTTCTATAAAATTATGTTTAAGTATCCTCTCCAATCCTCTGTCCTTCTCTGCCTAGAATGTTATCTCCATTTCTTTAGAAGTATATTTCTTGAAAATGATGATTTTCACCACTATGTCCCTATCCTTACCTATCATTCATTATTTCTAATTTTATGATTTGGTATTTTATGTACCAGTGCAGTGCATCAGCTCTCACAAATTCAACATTAATAATCAAATAAATATGGAATTTTTTCAGCCTTTATTTTACAGATTAACTGTAAAATACTGTATAGTGTTTGATACTATTGACCACTCTTTCTGCTCATGTATTCTTAAAATCCTGATCTTCCCCCTAATAACTTCTTATACAATCTTCTTCATTTCACTTGCTGGTGACTGCAAAATCTTGGCTGCTCAAACTTAAATCTTTGGGGGTCTTCCTAGATTGTCAGTTTCTCTTACACCCTGCTTCTAAAGCCATGAAGAAACCCCTCTGGTTCCATCTTACATTTTATTCTCTCCACTATAACTGCCCTAGGCCATGCACAACACCTCTCACCTGATTCATTGCAAAGGCCTCCAATTGGTCTCCCCTCTTCTTTCCTTTATTCTGATACATAACTTAGCACTATAAGCGATTCTTCCAAACCAGAGATCAGGACACTTCTCTCCTCAAAAACCTGAAACAGCTCCCAACTTCACTGTGAATATAAGGGAAAGTTATCCAATGGTGTACGAAGTCCTGTGACACCTGCCCCCATTCCTGTTGCCTCTCTGACCTTATCTCCGAACACCTTTGAATCTTTTTTAGTGGCCAACGAGTCTACTTGCTACTAATAAAATGTTGTTTTAGATGAGTGCTTTAGAAAACCTATTTCGATTGCAATTAAGGAAAACTACTGACCACCACTGAGCACACTGAGCACAGAAGAATGCTAGCATGTAAGTGGTCTCCAGAGCAACCAAAACAAATCCCTAATACTACCAGTACTCTTTCTCTCAGCATGCTTTCTTTCTCCACATTGGCTTCATTTTTTTTTTTCAAGCTACCATTCTCCACAGGTGGAAAATACTGCCTCCTGGCAGATCCTAGATTCAGACCTTCCCAAGGTGAGCCCTAATGTGAAAAATTCAAGAAACACTTTTGATTAGTGTAACGGACTTCATGTTTGTAGCCCCACAAAACTCATATGTTAAAACTGCATTCCCCAGTGTGATGGTATTTGCATATGGGGCCTTTGGGTATTAGGTAATTAGGTCATGACTGTGGAGACCACAGGATAGGATTAGTGACCTTACAGGAAGAAACAGGAGAGATTTTGCTCTGTCTGTGTGTCTACCATATGAGGCTACAAGAAGACTGCTATCCACCCACAAACCAGAAAGAGAATTCTCACCAAGAACCAAATCTGCTGGTATCTTAACTTCGGACTTCATAGTTTCCAGAACTGGAAGAAATAAGTTTGTTGTTTAATTCACTCAGTCTACGGTAATTTGCTAGAGCAGCCCCAGCAGACTAAACAACTAGCTTGGCTTGAAGTATAGGAAGAGACTGAACTCAGGAAACAGATTGTTTTATTCAAATCTCATCTCTGATACTAATTAACCATGTGACTTTTAGAAAGTTACTTAATTTTTCTGGACCTTATTATTCCCAGTAAATTGTGAATAATAATAGTCCCTACCCAATACAAATGTCATGAGATAAATGAATATATGTTAGGTGTTTAGAAATGCTATCATCCCCTGTGCTCAGAATAAAGATTTTCCACCTCTATAGAACTGTGTGTTTGAAGTGAGAATGGGGTATTTCTCCAAAATTAGGAGTACTAGTCAGAGAAAAAAACCCTGACAACAATGAGAAAAATGATGAACATGATACATTCATAATATATCACATTAATGCCATTAGATCTCCTATCACCCTAGTCTAGCACAAATTATATATTGTGATTTTTTTTAATTTTTAAAAATCAACAGAAGAAAGAACTGTTTATTTGTTATATTGATAGTAATAACATTTGTTGCAAAATCTTGACTTGAATAGCATCTTTCTATGGGAACCATCTCAAAACACTGAAGGCTAAATAAATGTCTGTGCAATGGAAAACATTACTCAAGTGAGCACATTAGCGGATGTCAGAAGTGTCTTGGAAAGCTGAAATCCAAGGAGCTGGATCACTTAACAAATGACTGTTCAAATACTTAAATCGTGCCAGCATAGTATAAAAGAAAGGAATTAGTGATTATTGCACTGTGAGAATTTATAGTTAGCTGATTGGAATGAATCAGGAGCTCCTATTCTGCCAGCAGGGCAAGTTCATTGTACCATGCCAAAATAAGGTGCAATAGGAAGAATAATGTTTGGGCTCATGAGGTTCTGCCATTTTCTAAAAATAAATCATTCTATTTTTAGAATTCAAATGTTTATTGCTTTTATGTAGTGTCTACTATGTAATAGTGTGTTTAAAGATAAAATTGGTTTGAATTTGTTTCTCTTTGTGATTCCAAGATAAAAGACTTACCACCAAGGAACTCTACGTGGTTAGAATCTGAAATAGCCAGATACCGGCAAGAGATTTAATTCAAATGCAGTACATGGGATTGTGGTTTCAGAGAATCCAACAACACACCAAGGCATGGGAGTTGATATTATGTTTGAAAAGAACATAAAGATTTCAGATTATTCTGAAATTCATAAGACTCCCAGCTTCTAGGTCTTTGAAAAGTAAGTTTCTATTGTCTATAAGACAAAAAAAAAAAAAATTAAATACAGAAAATAAACACAGGAAAAGTGAGTTGATTGAAAATATGCACTAGAATAAGCTATTTTCAGGCATAACAAAAAGGCATATTTGCATATACTCAAAGTCATCTGAGTATTTGCAGCAATATTATTCTATGTGTGTGCATGTGTGTGTGTACTGTACATGTATGAATGTGCTTTAACACCTACCTACATGAATACATATTAAAAATCTCAGAGATGCTGATGGCTTCCACTGAATGAGCCATAAATGTCAGGTGTCAATCCCTGTGACTCACTGTACACATTTTCAAGATGGCTATAATAACATATCCACTCTGTGGAATAGAATAGGTTTTAGTATGAAAATTAAAAACAATAATAGTAATTTTGTATTTATTATTTACTAGGTATTTTCAATATGTCTAATTCAAACAATAACACATAGTAATTAGATTATTTTAATATTTTTATTTCTGTAATAACTTGACTCATTACTTCCTTGACTGTAAGCTCCACAAGAATGAAGAGTCAGTGCTGATTTTGTTCCATTTTATCCTTGATCCTAGATCCAATAAATATCTGGTAATTTAAAATCCCTCCATGACATAGTCAATTAATTTCTGATTCTAAAATATAACTGGCCTTCTCATGGACCCATGGTTTTAAGTAATAGATCTGGGATTAAAATTCAGATAAAACTGAATACAGAATTAATGTTTCTTTTTCCCTTATATAAATTAGTGTGTGTGTATATCCCCTCCATAAATTAGTATGTGTTTATATGATTAAAATACATACAAAAATTTAACAATTTTATCATTTTAAAGTGTACAGTTCCATGGCATTTAATATATTCACTATGGTGGGAAAGTATCACCACTATCTAGTTCCAGAATATTTTCATCACATGACAAGGAAAGTCCATTCCCATTAAGCAGTCACTCTCAATCCCCTCCTCCCCCAAGCCCTGATACTAATCTGCTATTTATCTCTACAAATTTATCTATTCTGGCTTTTTCAATTATCACGCATCCATATTTGCAGCATTTATCTGTATTTCATTTATTTTACTGACTCAAATAATTTCACATTGCATGGATGTACCACATTTTATTTACCCATTTAGCAGTTGATGACATGTGGGTTATTTCCACCTTTCAGTTATTATGAATAGTCCTGTGACAGCCATTCATGTACTTGTTTTTGTTTGCACACCAGATTTTAACTCTTTGGGGCATATACCTAAGAAGAGAATTCCTGGGTCATGTGGTATTGATGCTTAATGCCTTGTAAGTTCTAGTGATCTGTTGTACAACAGAGTACCTGTACTTAATAGAAACATACTGTGCATTTTAAAATACATGAAGAAGAGAGAGCTCATGCTAAGTGATTTTTTCAACAAACAAATCCGTAAACACATACACAAAAGAATGTAAGGAAGGATGATAAATATATAAATAGTTTGATTGTGGTGATGATATTAAGGATATATGCATATATCCAAAGTCATCAAGATACATTAAATGTATACAATTTTGTGTATCAACTATACCTCAATAAAGTTTTTTAAAAACACTAGTGAGGATGCAGTGTTGCAGAAATGCAAGTTTTCAAAGATATGAGAAAAAGTATACTTACAAATGGAGATAATAGAAGAAAGGGAACATGATTTTAAGAAAAAAATATTAGACAATTTTTCAGAAAAGACTTACAGATGGCCAGTAGGTATATGAAAAGATGCTGAACATCACTAACCATCAGGGAAATGCAAACTAAAACTGGGGGATAGCATCTGACATTTGTTAGGATGGATATTATCAAAAAGACCAGAGATAACAAGTTTCAGTGAGGGTGTAGAGAAAAGGGAATTCTTGTACACTGTATTAGGAATATAAATTGGTACACCATTTTGGAAAATGAGGTTTCCTCAAAAAATTAAAAATACAACTACCACATGATCTATCAATCCCACTCCTGGTATATATCAAAAGATATGAAATTAATATCTTTTTTTTTTTAAAGTTTATCTGAGTGTCAGATTTCTTTTTTTTTTAAAGATTTTATTTATTTATTTGACAGATAGAGAGATCACAAGTAGGCAGAGAGGCAGGCAGAGAGAAAGAGGGGGAAGCAGGCTCCCTGCTGAGCAGAGAGCCCGATGCGGGACTCGATCCCAGGACCCTGAGATCATGACCTGAGCCGAAGGCAGCGGCTTAACCCACTGAGCCACCCAGGCGCCCTGAAATTAATATCTTAAAGAGATATATGTACTTCTATGTTCATTGCAGCCGATATTTTTTCAAAATAGCCAAGACATGGAAACAACCTATGTGTCCATCAAAAGTTGAATGGACAAAGAAAATATGTTATATACGTATATAATGGAAAATTATTCAGCCATACAAAAAAAAGTAAATCTTGTTACTTGCAACAACATGGATGAACTTCAAGGACATTATGCTAAATGAAATAAACCAAACCCAGAAAACAAAATGTTATATAATCTCACATGTGGAATCTAAAGTCAAACTCACATAAGCAGAGGGTAGATGGTGATTGCTAGGGGTTGAGAGGTGGGGAAAATGGGGAGATGTTGGTCAAAAGGTACAAACTTTCAGTTATAAGATGAGTAAGATCTGAAGATCTAATGAACAGCACGGTGACTTAGTTAATAATACTGTATACTTGAAATTTGCTGAGAAAGTAGATCTTAAATGTTCTTAATCACACACAAAAAATGTCAACTATGTGAGGTGATGGATGTGTTAATTAACTTGATTATGGTAATCATTTTATAATGTATACTGATATCAAATCACCAAGTTATATACCTTAAATACACACAGTTTTATTTGATAATTATACATCAATAAAATTGGAAAAAATAAATGCCTTAATTAAGAATATTAAAAGTGAGTATGAGTATAGTAAGAGGTTAGGAAAACAATTTTATAAGGAAGTAGGCTTGAGCTAAAACACTTGAAGTGAGGAGGTTGAAAGAAGAACTTTCTGGGCAGAGTGTACAACTCATGCAAAAACCCTTTGCAGGAATCTGAGGAAGTGAAAGGAGGCTAGTACATCTCAACTTCAGAGAAGAAGTTGGAAGTTGGTACGAGAAGAGGATGGAGAGATATGTAGAGTCCAGGCATGTCATGGAGAATATGCTTGAAACACAGGCTTATTTAAGATATTTATTCTTTATCCAAAGGCAATGACAATTTCTGGAAGGTTTTAATTGTGCAATATAGAATAAAATCAATTTTGAGATTTTTAGCAACTATTATGGTGATAACTTATAAGATAGAATATAAGAAGATGAAAATGAAATTAGTTAAGAATATATTCATTACAAATAATTAATTGTGTCTGTCCACACTTAGACCATCACAGCAGTGATGTGGGAAAATAAAATATGCACTACTTGGTAATGATTTGTAAATGGGGACTAAAGGAAAAATAAGGGAAAAATCCAAGTGAAGATATGGAATTAAGAGTTAAATCTATAGAGTTCGGAACAGAGGTCTGAACTGCATATAAAAAGTTGGAAGTCCTTAAAATGTAGGTGGTGACTGAAGTTTAGAGAATATGGACCAAAGAGAGCCTTAGCAAACTTTTGTTTTTAATATTTAATTAGCAGTTAGAGAAAAAATGAACTACCAAGTTGGGTTGGCAAAGAACTACCAGACAAGTAGGAATAAAGCACAGCACAATGGGATACTAAAAATCATTGAGAATTAAGTTAGGCCAATTTTGAAATCAGTGCTTTGAATTTAGCAACATAGAGAGGCTTGCTAACCTTAGGGAGAACTACTTCAGGAGTAGTAGAAGAAGAAGAAATCTTCCTCAGATTGAGAAGCAAGTGAAATAGGGAAAAAAAAAATTAGAAGAGTTTTTTTTTTTTTTTAAGTTTGGCTGTTATGGGAAAATGAGATTTAATGTTTCAGCAACAAAAGGATGTATTGGAAAAAAGGACATTTGAGAGGGCATTGATATTTGGTAGGGATCTGGAGGAAATACGTCTAAAGCACACTAGAAAGATTATCTTTATATAGGAGAAAAAAGTACTGTATGTATAAATGCAAAACATTTAATGGTGGGTAAGATTTGAGTAGCTTTATAGTTTTGTAGTGGTGAGTAGAAAAGTGATAGCTTCAATTTTTTTCTGTAAAGTAAAATGAAAGATTATTTGGAAGGTGTTGGGAGAGGTAAAGATTTGCAAAGAAGGAAAGATTCCAACGACTATCTCAGTCTCTAGGAAATTTCTGCAAGTAGGTGAGGCAAGCTTGACTCTGGAATCAGACTCAATAGAATCACACTGATATGAAATTTTCCCATTTCACACTGCTTGCATAGACATCATAATTAAAACCAATCAATTTGTTAGTTAGAGCTCTCCATCTGGCATTATGTTTTCTGATGGTTGCAAGCCCCAGGTAAATTCTTATTTCAGAGATTAGAATTATCCAAAATACAGAGAGTATTAAAAAAGATATTAGAGGGCATGTGGACAATGCACCGGCTGAGGAGCCACCATGGGCACCTTGCTGCATGAGCACCGGCCTACAGCCAGCATTGAAGCTATAAGAGGCTTGACCAGGACCCTGGGGACAGTAGCCCCTCCAATGAATGGTGGCCTCAAGCATTGGGATTGTGGTCACCTCCGTCTTCATGACACCCCTGGGTATGGTGAAGGTATGCTTGCAGTCTCGGTGCCCCTCGGTAGCCAATAAGCCAATAACCCCTTGCAGACTCCAGAGCCTCTGCTGGGCCAAAAGGAAGTACCTCTTCTACTGCAGTGGTGCCCTGGAGCCCCAGTTCCTGTGCCCAAACAGTGCCTGCTGTGCCACCTGGTTTCAGGACACGCTCCCTTCTCTGGCACCATGGCTGCCATTGTGAAGATGATGACACACGAGGTCACTAGGACCCTGTGGAGCAGCCTCGCAGACACCTAGTTGTGACTATGCCAACCTCTGCCTTGTACTTCCCTGCCTACCACCAACCCAACCCAAGGCCTTCCTTTTTGGTTGAGCCCTGACTTTTGACCTCTTCACACACAGGGTGGTGGGGGCACTGGCACGGGCACCGTGACAGTGATGAGCCCCCTGGAGCTAATGTGGACAAAGCTGCTAGCTCTGCACGTGTCACACCATGGCTGGTGCTCCTGTCTGGGTGGCCATGATCCAGAGCACCTGGTGATCAGTGTGACTGGGCTGAGACCCCACTGCCCTTCAGGATGTACCGTTTTCTGCTCTGCACTGGTTCAACTATGAGCTGGTAAAGAGCTGACTGAGTGGGCTCAGGCCAAAGGATCAGGCACCTGTGGGCGTCAGCTTTGCAGCTGGTGGCATCTCAGGGATGGCGGCAGCTGGCATCGTGCTGACTCTACCACCCTTCCCTGGGGTGGAGACTCAAGGCCAGATCACACTGAGAGCTCTGGAGGCTGTGAGAGTGACATTCCCCCTCACCCGCTCCACCTGACTGCCACTGCTACAGAGGATCCAGCTGACGGATGTCTGGGGGACTCACCAGGCCTCGTTCCCAGGACAACGGTCTTCAGGGGCACCCCTCCCTCATGTGCCATCATGATCAGCTCTTATGAGTTGAGTTCAGCAAAAGCTTCTTCCAGAGCCTCAATGGGGAAAAGCCTCTAGGTTCTTGAAAGGAGCCAGGGTGCAAGGACCCCATCTCTTCCATGGATGAGGGTGGGGCAGAAGGAACCTGAGCCAAGAGCCTAGTCCCCAGCACTGAGAGGAGGGCCTCATTTTCCTTCCTTCTCAACTATGAGCCCCAGGGGAAGGGGGCTGCCCTCTGGGCCTGCCCAGACCCCATCTTAGACAACTTTCTTCCTGCTGCTCCTCATTTCCAAGCCCCAGTGATCATCAATTTTCCACCATCCCTGACAAGTTAAAGACCTACTATGTGCCCCCTCCCCTCTCACCATTTCCCTGTGTTTGCCATAGCTGTGTCTACTCCCAACAGACTTAAAACCCCGGCCTGATGTAGTCTGTATCCACACTTCTTAAGTCTAAAGATGATGAACTTCTTAAAAACAAACAAATAAAGTGCTTTACCCCAAATATCCTTCTTTGTCTTATTTTGTTGGAAGCATGTTCTCCCAGATTCTTTGCCTCTTTCTGGCCATTACCGAAACAATTCTATCATCTCAATCTTTAGGAATCTACTTATAAGAAAAAGGGGATATTTGGGGCATCTGGAAGGCTCAGTCAGTTAAGTACCTGCCTTCAGCTCAGGTCATGATCCAAGGGTCTTGGGATAGAGCTCCACATCAGGATCCCTGTTCAGCAGGGAGTCTGCCTCTCCCTCTGCCCTCCCCATGCTCGTTCTCTCTCTCTCTCAAAAAATAAAATATTAAAAAAAAAACATGTACACACACACACACACACACACAGGCCCAGACAGTTCAGATAAATTATCCTAATTTCTGGGAAGTTAAATATAAAGCTAAACATATTCTTTAGAAATAAACTAGTGTTAAATTTAGACTATGTTATTCTTTTTTAGAAAAAAATTTTAACATATAATTTATCTTATTATATAATATGTTTTATATTATTCATATGTTATATTTAATAAATATAATAAATATTATATATATTATAGATTATATTATATATATTATAGAATATAATAAAACATATGTTTTACTATATTCTAATTTGTATTTGTTTCAGGGGTACAGGTCTGTGACTCATCAGTCATACAATTCACAGCACTCATCATAGCACATATACTATGTTACTCTTAAAGCCTAAGTGGGAGGAATTTTTTTAATTTTTAGGGGACCTATCCTTTAAGAATTATTTGAAATATTAAATGGAAAAAACACATTACAGTTCTTATTAATTAAATATGAAGCTGAAATGGTTACTTTCTCTAGGAAATAAAATTCCTTTATTAGTAATATGCCAATATTACAGCAATACTTGGCGAATAATTAAAAGATCTTACAAGCCAATAAATAAAAACTACAATGAAGCCGAAATTTAAAAAAGAGATGTACACATGAAAAACTATCCAAATAAGCAGAAACAAGCTTTATGAATTATCTATTCTACTGTCACCTTTTACAAGCACAGTTTTCATAATGCATATCAAAGTCCAATATAATAATCTCATTGGGAGGTGAAAGTAGAGAAACATCTTCTGTAAGTGTATAAAGAACTATCAGTGGCAATGAATAACATTTTTTAGTGTTTAGGTATGTTTTCATAAGTACTACACTATATCTCTGGCAGGGATTTCTTAATATTAACATAATACCATGGTAATAGATTCTCCACTACCTACTTATAATATTTTTTTAATTCCTCAAATTATCTAAAATGGTATATTGATATGTTTTGAGTCTAAAAGAATGGCAAGAAAAGAATACTGCGGTCAGTGAACTAATAACTCACACTTATGATGATGAGAAAATTTTGGAACCAGCGATTCCAGTGTCATAAATGCCATTCTATAGCAGATAACTGGATGTAACAGTACGCTGCCAGCTTCCTCTCTCTTCTTCCAATTGGATCTACATCATTCAATTAACTCAACACAGGTGGTATTCACTATATACTACACACTGCGTTGAATGTTATACAAAGTGAAATTCGATACAGTTCTTATCCTCAGAATTTCACAGCCTGATATATTAAATTTTTTTTCTACGGATCCATTGTCCTCTGTGTCATCCACAGAGAATGACCCCAGTGTTCAACTGGAATTCCTTGCTAAGCATTTAGTCATCTTAAAGGTGTTTAATGCTTATGATATTCCTCATTAAAACAGTTATGTCAAGAATCACTACAGCCTATTATAAATAAGAAAATAGAGCTGGGGTGCCTGGGGGTCTTACTCAGTTGAGCAACTGACTCTTGGTTTAGGCTCAGGTCTTGATCTTAGGATTGTGAGATCCAGCCCTGTGTTGGGCTCCTTCTGGATATTCTGTCCTTCTTCCTCTGCTCCTTCCTACTACCTTCCCAATGAATAAATAATTAAAATATAAAAAGAAAATAGAGCATTTGAGAGATTAAGAAAACTACCAAAGGGAAAAATGCCAGTAAGGAAAGATCCATGATTAGAAAACAAGTCTTATGATTCTATAACCTATGGTAAGAATAATGTCATCAATTGTCAGCAAAATCAGCTGCCTGTAAACATAAAGACACGTGTTATAAAACTGTCTGTCAGTATTTCTCCTCTATCCTTCTCTAAACCAATCTCACTCTTTACCAGGGCTCCTAGCCCAAAACCACTACTCATTCCAAATCCCAGCCAGGCTTCCTATTATCATACAATACTTGATCCAGGCAGGGTGCAGAGCCAGCTGCACATAATTATTCATAAAATAAATTCAATTTAGTATAGCATTTCAGAAACCTAAAGACCTCAGGGCCAGCTTTGGTCTGGAGGTTATTCTCATTACCACAGCAAAGTATCTATGACCACAAAAAAACGGTAAATCTTACAAACCATTGAAAAAAAATAGACTGTCCCCCTAAAATCCCCTATCTCCACTTGTAGCCATGGAGAGTACAAAACAGAAATGGGAATTGAATTTGCCTTGGACAGTCTATTTACACAGGGAAAATTTATTCAAGACCTGGAGCTTCTCCTGGCACCTGACCGAGATCTGAAATATTTCCCCTGTGCTTTGATCGTGTCCGACACTTCCCACACTGAGGATCATCCAGTCACAGGAAGAGCTAAAGCTCTCAGAAACCCTTGGAATTCCTAAAACCCTGTATGTATATGCACGATAAATCCAGAGAGTCTGAATAGAGAAGGCCTCTTAATGAGGACTAGTAAATCTACATTGGGCTGATGGAAATGTTTTGTCAACTGATATTTTCCTATACATTTTTTTCCCTACCCTTTCAACAGCGAAACAAAAAACTCAGGAACATTACTTCTGGGCAAAATATCTTCAATGTAGGTGTAAAATTACTACGGTGGGGAAGGCAAAGAAAAATAGAGAATGGGGAACATATGCTAAGCCTAAGCACGGCTTGATTTCCCAAACCATGTGTTCAATATGATGATGCCTTGTGCAGCTTGAAAAACACTGCCGCAAGCTTTTTAATATCCATAAGATAAAAGTTCTAATTGAGATACAGCATAATAATATCTCTAGTAAAAACATGGTAGTCTTGTTTTGACAGTGCATTTGCTTAAACATTCTTTGTGCCCAGATAGGGATTTGATGTTCTCTCGGGTTTTCTGGAAGCTAGGCTAATTAAAAGCATCTATTAATTCAAGCCACATTACATATAAAATGTTCTAAGTATGTCTCTCACCCCTGAAGGAGCACAATAAATTTGATCCTGTCTGCATCTGTGGGTGTGTTGCTCCCCTGTTACTCTGTAAGTCTAAGAGGCAGTCTGCTGCTCACGTGTAAGGTAAATACCTCATTCACAAGGCTTTACATTATGCATAGTTTGTCTCCTGAAGGCATTTCACACAACAGGAGCCATCTCCGATGAAAACACTTAATCCTTAAAACACAACAGTTCATAACAATAAGGGGGGAATTTTAACTACACAAGCTATAAAAATCTTAACAAATTGTCAGTAGTTACACCCTCACTGATGCATTCATTTCTTTACTTTCCAGGGTCACCCTGGTTAATCCAACCATTTAGATCGAAACTTTGTACAGTAGCTGATGGATGACATTTTCCATTAAAGATGCTACAGGAAATACGAAATAATTAGGTGCTACACCATTCGCCATAGTAGCTGGTATAAAATATTAGTACACCCGACCAAGAACTGTTCACCTAAGAGCTTATTTAATTAGAAAGGATAACTTTATTGTGTGCACGAAATATCGCTCCTCAAAATCATGAGTGCACTTCATAATATCCAAGAAGGCTAAAACTGACCAGGCGCAGATGAAATTAGAAAAACAAATTATTAGGAGAAGGAAAGGAAAAGTGAAGGGTGGGGGGAATCAGAGGGGGAGACAAACCATGAGAGACTGTGGAGTCTGAGAAACAAACTGAGGGTTTTAAAGGGGAGGAGGGTGAGGGGTTGGGCGAGCCTGGTGGTGGGTATTAAGGAGGGCATGTAGTACATGGAGCACTGGGTATGGTGCATAAACAATGAATCTTGGAACACTACATCAAAAACAAATGATGTATTTGTATGGTGACTAGCATAACACAATAAGAAGAAAAAAAGAAATAAAAGGGAAAACAAATATTATTCTTTGAGATTAAAGAGTATGCATTGCTAGATGTCAGAAATATATGCAATCAGTTATCCCAATAGGGAGTTTATGGGTGTTTCTTTTGTCGAAGAAATGCTGCATGACAATTTAGTCCTCTCTTGGAATTTCAAATATTGATTCTGTGACTGAGGACAATGATGCTATTATAAACCCTGAGTATAAATTGTACTCCTGGAAGTTTGTTAAATTTTCTGAAATTTGATCTAATTCCCTTCAATGACCGGTTTTCAGCAGGCTTACCTTCCGAGTTTTAATCTTGATAATGATCTAATTTCATCACTCGGGATTCTGCGCAGACTTTCTTTGTCATATCTAGTTTGCCTCAACCAGTTAGTCTCAACCACGGGGCAGTGCTCCTCTCCAGGGGACTTTTGACAATGTCTAGATATATTTGTCATTATTCTAACTGGGAGGATGCTACTGGCATCCTCCTGGATGCAACTGGGCTGCTGTTAAACAGTCTACAATGTACAGGATAACCTCCCACAATGAAGCATTATTCAGGGAAAAAAAAAAAAAAAGGTAATAATCCTGAGATTGAGAAACCTTGATCTAGAACTAAATTTCCCCTCTCTCCTCCCAAAATGGTTGTCAATTAGGAGCATGTTTATAATTAAAAGATTAAAAAGTAGAGACAGACAATGTACAGTCTGTTCTGTTTTTTTAAAGCTGGTATACTGTGGGAAGTCAAACTTAACAAGTAGGCAAATTTTTGTATTAATTTAAATTTTGTTGAAATTGGTATACATGGAGAAAAGCACATAAACCATAAATGTGCAGCTCCCCCAAATTAAAATAAAAACACAACAAGGTAATTCTAACCCTAAAACAGAATGTTACCATGACCCTAAAAATGGCATAATTTTGAATATTCATCCTGGATTCATTTCTGAGTTCTAAACTTACATATTCAGCTGCCTCTTGACATGATACCCTTTTATCAATTTTAATGGAAAGTTAGAGAAGAAATACATGGGTTTCTTCTTCTTCTTTTTTTTTTTTTAGCAACATGTTAAGTCAGAAAGTCTTCTTTTAAAAGTAGATCTAAGGATAGAGTCAAGAGAAAGGTAACATCAAGTTAAAACACTATTGCACCACCATTTTAAAAAACATAATCATTGGGACGCCTGGGTGGCTCAGTTGGTTAAGCAGCTGCCTTTGGCTTAGGTCATGATCCCAGCGTCCTGGGATCCAGTCCCACATTGGGCTCCTTGCTCAGCAGGGAGCCTGCTTCTCAGTCTGCCTCTGCCTGCCACTCTGTCTGCCTGTGCTCGTGCGCTCTCTCTCTAACAAATGAATAAATAAAATCTTTAAAAAAAAAGCATAATCATTAATATGCATTTAATTAATAGTTTTTGTGTCATCCTCACAAATTGTACTGTAGAATTCATATATATTTACATATATATGTACGAAGCATTGCACATTTATCTTTTTTAACATCTTAATTTTATTTTATTTTTGTCAGTGTTCCAAGAATCATTGTTTATGCACCACACCCAGTGCTCCATGCAATCCGTGCCCTCCTTAATACATTTATCTTTTTTTTAATGATTTTTATTTATTTATTTGACAGACAGATCACAAGTAGGCAGAGAAGCAGGCAGAGAGAGAGGAGGAAGCAGGCTCCCTGCTGAGCAGAGAACCCGATGTGGGGCTCAATCCCAGGACCCTGAGATCATGACCTGAGCCGAAGGCAGAGGCTTTAACCCACTGAGCCACCCAGGCGCCCCAATACATTTATCTTTTTAATAGATATCAGATCTCTCTCCAAAAAAACTGTATCAATTCCCATTTTATGTATTTATGTATTTATTTCTTTATATAGTGTATACTTTCATCTATATTCCCACTAGTCATAATTATTATCATTAAATAATATTCCACAATACTACGACATGCAAGCCATGCCTAATTATATCTATTGAACTTCAATGATAAGCTAAGAAATATTTCAATCATTTACAGTATGTAATCCATCTATTTAAAACAAAGTACAGGGGTGCCTAGGTGATTCAGTGGGTTAAGCCTCTGCCTTCAGGCGCAGGTCATGATCCCAGGGTCGTGAGATCGAGTCTGGCATCAGGCTCTCTGCTCCACGGTGAGCCTGCTTCCTCCTCTCTTCCTCTCTGCCTGCCTCTCTGCCTACTTCTGATCTCTGTCTGTCAAATACATAAATAAAATCTTTTTAAAAAATTTAAAAAAACAAAGTACATATAGGTGTATATATAATGATGTAATTACTTAAGTATAAAGTTATAGGTGAATACATACCACCTTACTGAAATCAGTTCGTGAAACAAAGAGGGAAGAAAAGAAAAGCAGGCAGTGTGGTGGAAATATGTAGTCTTAGTACTTTTACAAATAGCTAAACAAATACAAGTAAAATGCTAAAAGAATTCAGCAAAGACTGATTGGTAAGGAGGAGGGGGGAGGAGGAGGAAGAGGAGGAGAAAGAAGAAGAAGGAGAAGGAGGAGAAGGAGAAGAAGAAGGAGGAGGAGGAGAGGACAACGAGGTGGAGAAAGAAGAAGGAGGAGGATTCCAACACAAAACTGAATGAAACATTCATAGAAAGATGTGGAATTGCATTGGAATTCTCTTCTTAGTTAGACCCACTGGTTAAATATTGTTACAAGTTCCTTAAGGAAGAGATATAGGAGACTGCTACCAAAAGCCACATTCTGCTTTAGATATTTAGCTTTGTATTAGTATCTATTGTGCTATGTAGTGTTCTTATTAAAATACGCACCATAAAAAATCCAGCTGCAATTTTGTGGTTTTAGCTCACAGAAATTACACAAATGTCTCAGCTCTTTGAATGCATTATTCTTTCTTTTTTTTTAATCTTTTTTTTTTAAAGACTTTATTTATTTATTTGACAGAGAGAGATCACAAGTAGGCAGAGAGAGAGAGAGGGAAGCAGGCTCCCCGCCGAGCAGAGAGCCTGATGCGAGACTCAATCCCAGGACCCCGAGATCATGACCCGAGCCGAAGGCAGCGGCTTAACCCACTGAGCCACCCAGGCACCCAAATCCATTATTCTTAATAGGATTTATGTGGGCACACAAATGTAGGGAGAATTCACTGTAACTAAGTAATTCCCCACATGATATTTACACCAGACACTAGTTGGAAACTGGAAGGAAAGGGTTTTCTGGTCAGATCTGTTTGGAAACTCTGGATTAAACAAAATTAGATAGTTTGCTTTACTTTAGAGCTCTATAGGCAATATGTAATAAAGTGCCCTAGGGGAGTAAAAATGGAAAACTCTTGGCCCTATTTTGAGGAAGTAGATATACAGAGATGTGTCTTGTGCTTACACAGCAAGATGATCAAGGTATAGAATCAAACCATTAGAGCACTGAGGTGTGCCTTGCTGAGAAGCAGTATCATTGCCTTATAGGATGGCATCAGTTGCCTCTGGGTACTGATAAGTTTAGGGATATAACATGTAGTGAGTTTGCTGTTCCAGCTCCTCTGACCCAGCAAATGCTTCAATCCATGTGGACTGCCAAGACCAGTGACCTAGATGCAGCAACTGGAGGACCTAAGGGAGTCAACAGCTATTTACCTCTCCCCTGCAACTTTCTCCTTATATTTACCTGTTTTTTCCTTACTAGTGGTTTCTGGAACAAAGTAAAACAAAGACAACAGATATGGGGAGCCTGGCAGGAACATCTCAGAGATTTTAATATGCTATAGTGTATCACAAATTTCCAGGAAAGGGAGAATGCATGCAGCACCTTACCTAATTTTTAGCTACTGAACTTCTTTTTATCAACCATACATTTCAAAGGCAAGCAATCATAGAGTGCATTTTGTAAAATAATGCCAAAATGTCAAAGAATGTATAATACTATTGCAGTAGCACAGGAGACCAATAAGAAAGCACTGTTGATGTGACTGGAAAAATATTTGAAAGATAATCTTCATAGGACATACCAACTAATAATAGAAAGACAGAAGTAGGAATAGAGTCTGTGTATTTGGTTTAGAAAGTGCAAGTTCAGTAAAACAGTTCTTCCTGTTTAAATGTATATTATTTATGTAAGACTAAAGAATATTTCTGGGTTTTTTTTCTTATTTTGAATGATTTCTTTAACACATTATGATTCCACTTTTGAACTTAGTTTTGACATGGCCAAATGAAGCTGAAAATTTTTATTTGCAAGGTAAACATAAATTAAAGTACCATGCATCACTCTCATGTTTCCTTATTATTATCATTAATTTTGTGTTACTTGAGACTAGTCTATACAGTCAAGTGTCAAACCTGCCATTCAAATTCAAACATTTATTTCAGGGTTCCACCCCATATATTAAAGTCATGCTTTTATTCTTTATAAAAAGTAACTAAAAGAAAAGAGTATTTTAATAGATTTATGTGCTAGTAAATTCAACTTATTTGTGGAAGGTTTGCTGGATGGAGGTTTGCTGAGTGTTAGCAACAGGATGGAGTTAAGTGCTTCTCGAAGTTAATGATTATACAAAAGAGCTTCATGGTTATAAAAACCTTTAAGAAAACAAGTAAAGTAATCTTAAAGCTATATATTTTTGATCATGAATTTTTACCATGATCAATTTATTTTTATTTGGATCATGATCCTCAAAAATGTTTAGATGCTCATATTTTTTAATCACTCTAAATATGAATATAGCAAGGCTGAGACCTCAACCCCAGGTCAGGCTTTTGCTTCTTGGAATGGAAGCACATGCACAATGGAACGTGAGGTTGCAGCTGGTTAAAATCAGTCCTCAAAACCCAATATAATGTGAAACCATCAAGAAAAATTAAAAAGCAACCTACTGAATGGGAGAATATATTTGCAAATCATATATTCAATAGGGGATTAATATCCAAAATATATGAAGAACTTATACAACTTAGTAACAACAACAACAACAAAAATCCAAACAGGCAAAGATTAGGATCTGAATATATTTTTCCTAAGAAGACATACAGATGTCTGTTGACACATAAAAAAGATGCTCAACACCACTAATCATCAGAGAAATGCAAATAAAAATCACAGTGAGATACCATTTCATACCTGCCACAATGGCTAGTATCAAAAAGACAAAAAAAACAAGCAAACACACAAATGTTGTTGGCAAGGACATGAAGAAAGGGAATTTTTGTGCATTATTGGTTGAAATGTAAATTGGTATAGCCACTATGTAGATCAGTATGGAGGTTCCCCCCAAAACTAAAAATAGAACTACCATGTGATACATTAAGGCCACTTCTGGGTATTTATCCAAAGGAAATAAGAACACTAATTCAAAAAGATATAGTACACCTATGTTTGTTGCAACATTCTTTGTATTAGCCAAGATATGAAAGCCATCTAAGTGTCCATTGATTGATGAATGAATAAAGAAGATATATAGACATACAGTGAAGTATTTATTCAGCCATAAAAAAAGAATGAAATCTTGCCATTTGCAACAATATGGATGGAACTTGAGGATGTTATGCTAAATGAAATAACTTGGACAGAAAAAGACAAATACTGTATAATTTCATTTATATGTAAAAACAAACAAACAAACAAAAAACCAGAACCAACCAACAAAACAAAACTCAAAGATGCAGATAACAGATTAGTAGTTGTCAGAGGAATGGAGTTGGGGGTGTAGGCAAAATGGGAGAAGGGAGTCAATAGGTACAAACTTCCAGTCATAAAGTAAATAAATCATAAGGATATAATGTACAGCTTGGTGAATATAGTCAATAATATTATATCACATGTTAATTTTATATGGTGACGGGGAAACTAGACTTAATATGGTGATTGTCTTGCAGTGTATACAAATATCAAGTCATTATTTGTACTCCTGAAAATAATATAATGCCATGTGTCAATTAGACCTCAAACAAAAAAGATATGAGACTTTCCTACAATGTTCTAACTTACAATAGAAACTGTATCCCATGAAGAATTGTTTTTGACTGATACAATGGCTAATCAGGTCAGAATCACTAAGATAAATCATTTTTACTGGGGTTTTCTTGAAGCAGAAGGCATACATTACAGGTCACCTTGATTTCCTTGATAACTTTTGCCTACTAAAGAATATTTTGGACTTTAAGAAGACTCAAATTATTATGGGAGAGATATGCATATTTATACATCATCAAGATCAAATTCAAATACCTATCCACATGAATACTTTTCAACATTTGTATCACCATCTTGTTATCATTTCATTAAGTTAATTCATTTGTGTAAGAAGTATTCATTGAGTAAGGATTGTTCACCTGGCTTCTTGAAGGACATACAAATGATAAGTTCCTGACTTCCTAGAGCTCACTTCCTGAAGCTTAGTTGATAGGACAAATATTATAAATTTTAAAAATAAATAAATAAAGGTAGTATGATCCATGAAAGTACGCTTGTGTGTAAGTGAGTGAGTGTGTGCGTGTGTGTGTGTGTATGGATCTTTTTTACTTTGTGTAATTATGGAAAATTTCTCAGAAGCAGTGATATTTAAACTGAAATGTAAAATATGAAGGAAGAGTGAGTGTTTCCAAGAGATAAATATATTGTAAGCCTTTGACTTGGGAAAGACTAAGTATTTGAAGAATTCAAAGCAAGTGTGGTAAGAGTATAGTGAGGTAGAAATAGCACATGAGGTGTTGACGAAGAAGGCAAGAATGTTCCTAATTTTGTATTTTATATTTAGTAGAATGGGGACATCGTGAATGGGATTTAAGAATGGGAGTAATGTGATCCAGACATATCTACATGGATCTTCCTCACTGCCTTGGGGATATTAGAATATTAGAAGGTCAAATGAAAACAAATCTAGAAAAACAAATACCCTAATTTATAAAAGAAAAAAAAAAAGGCAGAAGGGGCACCTGGTTGACACAGTCAGTTGAGCATCCAACTCTTTGTTCTGGCCCAAATCACGATTTCAGGGTTGTGAGACAGAGCCCCGCGTCAGGCTCCAAGCTCAGTACGGAGTCTGCTTCAGATTCTTTTTCCTCTCCCTCTGCCCCTCCTGCTTCTGTGCTCTCTCTCTCTCTCTCTCTCTCTCTCTCACTGTAAAGTAAATAAATAAATCTTTTTTAAAAAAGGCAAAAACCTAAAAGATACTTTGCCAAAGAAGCTATGTGATAACAAATAAACACATGAAAATACAATCAACAAATTGTAATAATAAAATACAAATTAAAAATCATTATGAGGTACAGCTATACATCGGAAAAATCCAAAAAACCAACAATACCTAATGTTGACAAGGATGTCAAACAAAAGGAATTTCCATTCAGTAACAATGGAATGTAAAATTGTATAGCCACTTTCAAAAACAGGTTGGCAAGTCTTTATTGTTTTTATTTTTAAGTTGCATATAGACTTATACAATAGAGCAATTATAAACCTAAATATTCCTCCAAATTATTTAAAAATTTATGTTCACACAAAAACCTGTACATGAAAGTTTACACCACATTAATTCATAACCACTAACAACTAGAAGCAACAAGATGTCTTTCAAAAGAGGAATACATAAAGTACTTGTGGTACATGCATAGAATGTAATACTATTCATCGATAAAAAGGAATGAGCTATTAATTCATTCAACATGGATATATCTTTTTTTTTTTTTAAGATTTTATTTATTTATTTGACAGACAGAGATCACAGGCAGGCAGAGAGGCAGGCAGAGAGAGGGGAGGGGAAGCAGGCTCCCCGCTGAGCAGAGAGCCCGATGCAGGCTCGATCCCAGGACCCTGGGATCATGACCTGAGCTGAAGGAAGAGGCTTTAACCCACTGAGCCACCCAGGCGCCCCTCAACATGGATATATCTTAAATGCATTTTAGTAGGTGAAAGAATCTGGACCCAAAATGTCACAGATTGCATGATCCCTTTTTTTTTTATTTGACATACTACCGGAAGAAAGAAGGAAGGAAGGAAGGAAGGAAGGGAGGGAGGAAGGGAAGGAGGGAGGAAAGAAACTACAAAATGGAAAGCAGTGGTTGCCAGGGATGGTTAGGGTAGGGAGGGTTGACTGTGAAGAGGACAAACATGGAAACTTTTAGAATGATGGCACTGTTTTATATGCCACTTAGGTAGTGGATCCACGACTGTATATATTTATCAAATCCTAAAGGACTATGCATCACAAATGTGAATTTTGATGTATAAAAAATAAATACACACACGTGCATACACACATGAATCCCAAGATGCAGTGCAAGATGTGACCACTATATCAAACTTTTAAATTGTATGACACAACTTCAAAGAAACAGGTTCTATGAAGGGCTGACCGAAGAAACTTTGGGAAAACAGTTTGATTAGGAGCTGTAAGTATGAAGACAAAAGGAACTGTTCATGAAGATTAGCCCTCAGAGCACCAGGAACAGTGTATTTGAATACTTTTTATATACTCTATATAGTCAAAATATATCATGTTTTTCAAAATTAATGAATTGGCTAGGCCAAATCAGATTTATCACATCAACAAAGTTAAACTACCTTATTAATATACCAAGCACTTAAAATTTGCACATTTAAGTATGCTTCAGTTTATTATGTGGTTTGAGATATAAGAAGTTGGTATTCTCTATGTTCAAGTAGACAGCAATGGAATGCAGGGGAAAGTAATCTACTGACACTATCTTAGGCACAAATATCAAACCTGATAGACTACTGTTAATTCAAGAATCAATAAACAGAAGGAAAAAAAACAACATTTGGATTCAAAAGGTATTCTGTAACTTAAAGACAGAAACTATTCTAAAACTACAAAGCAAGACAAGTGTTGGATAAATATTTACAACAGAAAGCCAAAGAATAATCTAGATTGTATCTGCATTATAGAAAAAAAGGAGAAAGAAGAAACATAGGAAGGCAGGGAGGGGGGAATATCAGATAAATGTGAGTTGATAAAACAAGTGAATCAGATAACATAAACGATAGCAATAAAAATAAAGTGAAAAGGGACGAAAAAGTATTAAAAAAGAAAAAATATAACATATTAAAAGCAATAATGGGAAAATTTGAAATACAGACATTGAATTAGCAAACTAAAACCAGACTAGAAAAGATCTCAAGATAAAAGGAAAAAAGAGAAGCAGAATGAATATTTTAAAACAACAAAGGAAATGATAGACACAGAGGCAAATAAGACAGTCAAACCAAATAAGAGGCTGTCTAAGAAGGAAACAGATTAGTTTTAAAAATGCAATAGAAGTCATATCACTGGAAGAACATTCTTCAGGTGCTTGACTAAGTATTTGAAACTTGCAGCAATTTGTGCTGTATCATCAATACAACATAATATTTTTTCTTTCTCTACCTAACCACTTTGACAAGAAAAATGGAATATTATATTTACGTCTTTACAACTATGGTGAAAATATGTACGAACTTATAACATAATAGAAATTGAGATAGTATCAATAATAGCTGAGCACTTACAATGTGCCAAGCACTGCATTACTTTAGTTGATCTTTCTTATGAAACTAAGAAGTTGATACTTATTATACCTACATTATACATGAGCTATTAATATTTAAAGAGATCAAGTAACTTTTCCATGGTAAAATGGCTAATGTGTAGTGAAGCTGCAGCTCAAACTTGTCTACTCTTAAATCAGAGTTCTGAAATTCGACTCTATACTGTTTCTTGTATAAACTCTTTAAATATTAAGGACATTATCATTTCTCATTCACGCATATAAAAAGCTATTACTCAGGTTGCTGTTTGGAATTTAGTTTATGTTTTTTTACTATATCAAACATTTTTCTTCAATACATTATATTCACGACTAGGAAATCTCTTGCCATCTGATTATGTTAATATCTCTGTTGGATTTTAGGAAATATTTTAATACTTTAAGCTCTAACTTATTTAAGAAAATCTACCTGACATTTATTTCAATTTTGCCATAAAGTTGGATATAAATTACTTATTAATAATGGATTAGTTTTTCAGTATTATTTATTTTATCACATACCCATTCCTACTAGTTAGTAATTCTTGCACATGATTTATGAAATATTTTAAACACTAGAATTGGCAAGTACATATCATTGATCAAAACACCCACTAATGTGCTCTAATAGCTATGTAATGTAGCTTTTAAATGTATGTGCATATCTGGAAGATCAGAAACACAGTTATACTTCTCTTTTCAAAATATTATGTTCGGGCCTGGTTAGTACTTGGATGGGAGAGCAAATGACTGCAAAATATTATGAGCTTACTGATCTGGTTTATTTTTCCAAGATAAATCTGTATTAAGTCCTGAATAGACCCTAAGTACAGGATGAGTGCTCTTAAACTCTTAGGACATTGAGACAGCTAGAGGATAGACAGATAGAT
Organism: Taxidea taxus jeffersonii; assembly: GCA_003697995.1. Classification (NCBI taxonomy): domain Eukaryota; kingdom Metazoa; phylum Chordata; class Mammalia; order Carnivora; family Mustelidae; genus Taxidea; species Taxidea taxus. The sequence goes on from RCUC01158799.1 coordinate 44,700, forward strand.
AGATAGACAGACATAGATAATATACTTATTTCTATTAGTGTATGATATGTATTCCAAAAACACACAAAATATGCAGAGAGCTAAATGAATTATTGCAAATGGAATATCTATATTGTCCAGGAACCTTTCTTGGGCCTCTTTCAAGCCACTACTTTCTTTTCCCAAGAAATACCACTGTTTTGACTTCTAAAGCTATAGATTAGTTTGGTTTGATTCTTAACATTGTATATTTTATCTATATAAAACATATAACCTATATTGAATTTGGTTGGGCTTCCAAAACAAAATGCCAGGACTGGGTGGCTTAAATAACATAAATTTATTTTCTCATACTTCAGCAAGCCAGGAATCCAAGATGAAGGAGTTTCTTCTGAGGTCTCTCTCCCTGGCTTGTAGATGGCCATGTTCTCACTGCGCCTTCACATGGGTTTTGTCTGTGTGAGTACATTCTTCATGTTTATTGTAGATATATATCTTGTTTAAAGCATGTTTTGTCTTATTTCTGGCTTCTTCAAAATCATATTTATGAAATTTGTAAAGATTGCTCTTTGTAGCTGCAGCTAATTCATCTTCATTTTTGCATATTATTCCATTTTATTAATGGGCCATTCAGTTTTTTAATCTATCCCACTCCTAATATTTGGGTTTGCTTCTAGTGTTGGCTATTAAGAATATTTCAGTTAGGTACATTCTCATATATGAGACTCTTGGTATGCATATAAACTTCTTGTTGAGTTTATACCCAAGATTGGCCTTACTGTGTCACAGATTACATGATCAACCTCAAAAGATAAGCCAAACTGGGTTTCAAAGTTGTAACAATTTACATTCTCTCCAGCAGTGTACGAGAGTTCTGATATTCCAAGTGTCTACTAATACTTGGTATCATCATTCTTTTAATTAGGAAAGGCATCAGTGGTGAGTGTGACATGGTATCTCACTAATCTCCCTTTTAATCAGCATTTCCCTTACTAGTAATGAGGTTGAGCAATTTTTTTCTATGTTTATTAGATAACTGGATGTCTTCTTTTTCTGAAGTGCCTGTTCAACCACTTCATCAATCATTATATTGGAAGTCTTTCTTTTCCTTTTTAGTCCATAGGAGTCCTTTTTTCATTTTGGGTACAAATCCTATCACATATACAAGTTGTAAATTCACTGTTTGCTCTGTAAGCTTGTTTTTTCACTTTCTGAATGCTATGTTTTAATTGACAGAATTTTACAATTTAATTTAGTTCATCAAGTTTTCCCCCTATGGATAATTTCTTTTGTGAGGTGTTTGAATGTTTTTTTTTTCTAATTCAAGGTTGTGAGAATATTTTTCTGTATCTTCAGAAGTCTGTTTGGCCTTTAACATTTTAGAACTGTAATCTGTATAATTCTTTGACCCAGTACCATTGACTAGCCAGGCTTTTCTATCACCCCTGCTCAGCAATGCTATCTTTGTCATAAGGTAAGTGCTCATACAGCTATGAAGCCACAAAAACACACTGATGAATCCTAAATCATACTGACAGGTAAAAGAAACCAGCCTGAAAAAAGCTACCTACTCTATAATTCCGATAATATGACTTTCATAAAAGACAAAAATATGGAGAGAATAAAAAATATCAGTGGTTCCCAGGGGTTCAGGGTGAGAGGTGAAGTACAGCAGATATTTTAGGGCAGTGAAATCATTCTGTAGCATACTCTAATGGTAAATACAATAAATCAAACATTTCCAAAACCAAAACTTTATAGCACAGTGAGTGAGTTTTAATATATGTAAATTTTTAAAAATTTGAAATCCTAAGATGGATTCAGAATAAGAGAAAAGCATCTAAATGTAGACAAATGTATGAAGCAACCTCAGTGAAGAGGGTGAGGGAATGAGGTGCTGATCTCAGTGACTTTGGAAATCAGTGGAGTTTATAAGTCTAAAGCAAAAGGAAGAGTATGTAAACATTTTACTGTAGTTGACAAAGTTTTTCTACCCTATGGGGTACTGTTTAACAATTCTGAAAACATTATAAGTCCATACTTAAATCGAACAATTCAGTAAACAGTAGATGGCAGAAGATGGGTTTTTCACTGGTGCAGCGGGAGGTTAGAGAAAACCAAAGGGAAGATTTTAAAATCACTCTTGTGATAATGATTCAGAGTTTGGTACATCAGTATGAAGTTGTGTTTAGCTTGACACAGATAGTTTCTAATTGAAATATTTAGATACACACATTTGTATCTCCTTGTTCTTTCAGCTGGGAGGACCTAAGAGTAATAATATCCTAGTCTCACCAAGCATACCAAGTGTCCAGATACTGGTTTCTGACATTACTTATTGCCCATTAAAAGAAGCCAGGGCTCCTTGGAAAAATGGATGACTTGGGGGTTGGGGTAGGAAAGATACAAGATGATCCTGGAGCATCTTGTGGAGACAGGAAGTAAGCAAATGCTAAAAAAGGAACAAACATGCAACAAATAATGAGGGAGTGTGTCTAAGTAACAAAGAAATCAATGGAAAGAGCTTCCATTTTCCAAAGTTGGGACAATTTGAGCATTAAATTAATAAAGCAGTATTGTATTTTAACCTCAAGTATAAAATACTTTATATTTTATAGTGTAGACTATACTCTACTATGGACCATACTATGGACTCAGTCCATACATACTGATGTAAACAAATTATTGAGCCCAAACTGATGTAAACTATTGAGTAATTTAGTAAATGGACAGAAGAGAGATATTTCCCATTCAGAAGAATTTTACATCACTGATGTAATTACCCTTAATAAAAGACAGAATAGCTCTTCATCCCTTAAGTTTGGGCTGCACATAGTGCTCTTCTCCTACAAAGCAGTGTGGGAAGGTGAGGGAAAAAGAGTAGCTTTACAGCACAGAAACCTGATGAATACCATCTCAAGCCAAGTGATCAAGGCTAACCTCAATAGAGTAATTCATATTGATATGAAGTGATGAGAATGACAATTCACCTCTCCAGTCTTCCTCCCCAAACCTATAACCTCAGTGTAATTACAAGACAAATTTTAGACAACTGCCAATAAAGGGACAGTCTACAAATTACTTGACCAGTACTCCTCAACATTGTCAAGGACATCTAGAACAAGAAAAATCTGAAAAGCTGTCACAGCCAAGAGGAGCCTAAGGAGACACGAATACCAAAATGTAATGTGGTATTCTGAATGTAATCCTGGAAATGAAAAGGGCATTAAGAAAAAGCTGGAACACTTGAATAAAGTATGGACATTAGTTTCTAATAATATATCAATATTGGTTCATTAATCGTGACTAAGGTACTATACTAATTTAAGATGTTAATAATAGAAGAAACTGCTTAAGGGGTCTATAGGAACTCTGGTACTATCTTCAAAATAATTCTATAAATCTAAAAACATTCTAAATAAAAAGTGTATTTTTAAAAAGAAATGAATTGACACAAAGGCCTCAGTAAAAAATAAACAAAATTGTTTAGTGATTTTAATCAAGTTTTAAGTTTGTTTTAGCTTATTTCAACTGTGAAGAATTTATGCTATATAATTTCAATTTTAATTTGTATTATGTTCAGAGATTATATGTCATGATTTAACTCATCAGAAGTCTATTGAAACTTTCTTAAGGCCCTATATGTGCAATTTTTAGCAAATATTCCAAAACAATATGCATTATATATGTTTTAAAATCTCCCCAATGATTATAGATGGTTTTCTTTCTCTTTCAGTTCTTTGAACTTTCACTTTATGTGAATTACATAATTTATATGAGATGCATATTATAAATTCTGTGATAAGTATAAATTATATATATAAATAAATTTTATATACACATACTACATATATTACATACAATTGCATTTAGAATTGTTATAGCTTCTTAGTAAATCCATTCTTTATTTATTATGCCATGACCCCGAACCCAGTCTCCTTTGCCTAATACCAGTGCAGCAAATAACAGTTTCCTATGGCTAGTGTTTGCATGGGTTATCTTTTTCCTTTTTTTTTTTTTTTTTTACTTAAATTTTTACTTTTAGTCACCTATCATGATTTTCTAAAAGCATATAGTTGTTTATTCTTAATCTGGTTTGGCAATTTGTGCATTTAATGAAAGTAACCCATTCTTGGTGATTGTCAACTGGGACACTCTTGAGTTTAACTCCATTTCACTACTGCTCTGTATTTGTACCAATTATTTTTCTTGTCTTCTTTTTTAAAGATTGACTTTGTTATAACGTTTTCCTCTTCTGTTAACATGACACTTACATACACTTTATTATTATTTTATTGATTATTCAAGAGGTCATAACATGCATCTTTGCTTTATCTATCAATGCAAGAGTTTTTTAACATTTCAACTCTATTTTTTTCTTGGCCTGACTTTATACTATATTTGTCGTGTATCTCAATTCTGTCTATTTTAATATTCAGAAAACAGTATTCTTGCATTATTACTATTAATTTTTGTTGACCCATATATTTAACATTGCTGTTATTCTCCATTCTTCTTGTATCTCCAAGCTTCTATATGGACTCTTCCAGACTGTCTCTAGAAGGTAGGCAGCTTACCTAATGGAAATAAGAACCCAAAGCAATATTTGATTCTTTTTCTTTTTTCTGTGAATCAACTATGAAAGTATATATTATAGATCAAACTCCATCCCCTAATAACTATGATCCTATATGTATCTGATTCTTACCAAGTGAACTACCCAATCAGCAGGTGAAGGGTTTGAAATTTCCTCCCCCAGCACAACTTCCAAGGGTATAAAAATATAGAGAATATTTTCTCAGCTGTATCGAGTCCAGAAAATAGAGACAAGAAGAAAGTTCTTTCTTGACATTGTAATGTAATTTTTATTATTCTATGTGTGCTCTTTGAGAGAAGAAATTTTGCTATATTTATGTGTATAAATTATTGACACCAAGCTCAAAACAAACGATGAAAATACCAGTAAAAACTGCATACTCTTATTTAATTTACATTTAGGAACAAGCAAAGCCCCCATTTAAAAAAGCAGGTTTTTTTTTTGACTGTTTGTTTTTGGTTATTTTCAATAGTCAGCATGACTGTATCTGGATGAAATTTCTGAAATATTAATCAGTAGCTTTGATCTCTGTAGTCACTGTTGTTCCTGCTTAGCCTAACATTCCCAGTCCATTTAATCACAGGTGTTCATTGCTTCAGGAAGAGTAGGTTATAGAGCAGAACAAAGATATGTGTTGAGTTGAATGGATTTCCAACTCACATCAGGCACAATAGACTAAAGGCAAATAATTTTTGATTTGCAATAACTAAGCACTTGAGAGAAAGAAAAATTTGCTTTGAATTTCAAAAAGGGCTTGGTTTGGCTTGGTTTAATTCCAGTCAGCTCATGATACAGAACCCAAATCTCTGGATGATGAGGTTAATAAGAATCAGAAAAGAACATTAGATAGGGTATAGGATCAATTTTCCTGCTGCCAATATATACTGACTCATGTATACATATGACTGAAAAAGTGACAAGCGGATAGAGAGAATGTGAGAAGGGAGAAAGCGAACTGAACCAATAGAGCCTTGATACAGTTTTATCCTTGGCTCTCATTCAGTATTGAATTTTTTAATATGAGGTCTTGGAATATAGGACCTAACCGGATGGATGTAGGTATTTATAGGGAAGAGGAACCAGCCCCCCCTGCCCTGCCCCTTCGCCTGAAACCCTGGAAGTATGAAGACCCTCAGTGGGCCATAGACCATGTTGATATGGACAAAATAGGGGAGAAATTTTGGTAAGATGGGATGAAAGAGTCTGATATAGTATCTATTCCTCCTTCATCCTGAAATTTCTCCTGGGTTCCATGTTGTGTGAAGGGTATCCAAGGGTTCCCACATGCCTCAGTGGAGGAGTCAGAAGATAGCAAAGAATGCTGGCTATCATGTGCCTCAGGGTGTGTGGACTGGGGGGAATGGGCTATGCCATTTTACTAAGAACCTATGCTTTCCAGAGCTGGAGATAGGTTGGAGGTTGATTCACACCTCAAGAGGCTTGTGTCATTACTGTATGTCAATGCAGAGGCTTGGTTAGGCAAGAAAGATGCAGGAAAAAATGGCCAACCTCCTCAGGACAAAGTACCACGAACTGACCTTGCTGACAAGTATAAAAATAAGTTACAACAGTGGTGGGTGCAGTGGAAACAGAGGCAAAGTTAGGCAGAAAGTGTCCCTATGACATTGACTATGAAAATGAAATGTTCAAGGAAGAACATGTGAAATCACACAGCATTGCCCTGTAACTATGATATTACATAAGCTTCTGCTGAACACAGATTCCACCAAAGGCAAGGAAAAGAAGGAAGTAAGGAAAGAAACCTAAACATGTTATGTACTCCAAAGGGACTTAGTTAATCTGGAAGTAACCAAGTTACTTTTACTTTTAACAGGCAAATTTAATTTGATATTGCTATAGGGCAGAAAATGGGGTCAAGAGCTAAATAAGTAATACTAACAGAGAAGTAAATACAGTTACATTTTTGCAGACTTGAGTGTGGAGACAATGAATTATAAATCTTCTCTAAACCTAAAAGGAAGAACCAACAATAATCAACTCATTCTATCTGTGCTAGGCATATCATATATAAAAATGTCCTGCAGCTTCTACATTGGAACCAATAGTAGAACACGACTATTTATCTACAAACTGACTTTCAAATCTAGGATCTCCTCACCTAACTTCAGTGAGGAGGAAAAAAAAAAAAAAGTAATTTATTCTGTTCTTGCTTTTTTCTCCAATATTACAGAATGCAATATAATCATATGGAACTGTCTGAATATTACAGTCAGGATATCCTTAATATATGCTGTATTTTAATTTTATTTAATTTTTTGCTATTTTCCTTGATTTAAAAAATCTACCATACATGCTTGTTGTATTTGTCAAATTTGAATAAAATTCTTTAAAAAAGAATAAACATACAAGCAGTATACCAACCAATCCAAATAACCTTTTCCACATTCACAACTAATCAGCAGTAAATTTACATCTCTCAGATCATTCCTTATCTTTGATTATATGTCATATTCTCTTTTCTGATTTCTGCAACTAAGATTTTACCACTTGCCTGTCCACTTCCCTCATTCATCATTGTGATTTTTATTTTTTATATCTACTCATTTTGATTCAAATTTGTTCCATGCTAAATGACATTTAGTGCCTGAAACAAAAATTGATCCTACAAAATTTGTTTCATTTAATTTGCTTTCAGTAATCCCCATACTATTGGCTCAAAATAAATTTACAATAAAAATCAAGGCAACACTTGAGGACTAAGTGTTCAAAAACACTTGATCGTAAAACAATTTAAAAATATTTTAAATAAAATAATAGTAATATAAACTTAAAACTTAAACTTTCCACATTTTCACCAACTAAAGATAATCAGCATTCTGCTCTATGTCATTCACTGCCTTTTCTATACAGTATTCTACTGAATTCTTTCCACAGTGTTTTCTCCTAGTTTATCTTCTTGATTGTGTTTTATAAATCATTAAGGTTTTTAATATGGCTATTTCTTATGTCCATCCCAATACTGAACGTTCTGTGAGAGCTAAGGTGACATCATCTAGTTACAAAACATCTTGCTAATCTGAACTAAGACATATATAAAATATGCACTTGCATATGTAAAATTGGCAAAAACCCTTTCCATCTGCCTTTAAATAGAGCTTCTGCTGGACAGATGTATATTGGAGTAGAATGATAGCCAATCCAGGTAGAATCTTTGACAGAAGCCTGTGCTTTTAGGACTCCTGGTTCCTGATTTGAGATAATTAAATGTTACTTAATAGGATTTAAATTTTGCTTTCAACACTGAGATCCCCAGAGGAACCGCTACCCTACCTGCGCATGGAGATAGGCTTAAAGATTACAGACATCGAACACAAAAGTTTGCTCAAAGCAGAATTTTGAAGTTTCTCCCATGTCTAAATAAGCAGGTGATGAAGACCTCAAGGTCCATTCTGTATGGAACAGCATTTCCAGGGTCTGGCAACAGAACTTAGTAAGTGGTTTCAATTAACAGGAAAGGAAGAATAGCAGAGAGTAACAAACTGAGAAGTAAATGAGAATGAAGAAAAAGGTCTATATTACTTTTCAATCAATTTGAAAGAGAAAAACAAAAGAGATGGAGTAGTAGCTTGAAAAGGGTTTAAGTCCCAGGAAAGACTGTTTGTTCAGAATTGTACTAACAAGGCTAGGCAACCCCAAATTTTCAGAGGCTTGGAACCACAAGGATGTTTTCTTATTCATACTACGTACTACAAAGGATGGATCCTTTGGCTGCTCAGAGACTCAGGCTAATGTAGCAAGTGCCTTCTCAAAGGTTTCTAGTTGTTTGGGTCACAGGAAAAGATACAGATCTGGCCATAAATTGCTCATCAGGTAATGCCTTATTTCACTTCTGCTTGTAACTCATTGTAACTCATTACTGGCCCAACTAAACCACCAAGAACCACAACATGAACTCCTATCATTTGACCTAAGCATGGAGAGCTGGAAATATTTGAAAACATCACTGGATATTACCACAAAGAATGTGGAAGGAAAAAAGACAATGGAGAGCAAATAAAAATTAAAAATGTGAGAGCAATCTTTTTTTTTTTTTTTTAATATTTTATTTATTCATTTGACAGGGAGAGAGATCACAAGTAGGCAGAGAGGCAGGCAGAGACAGAGGGCGGGGGGAAGCAGGCTCCCTGCCGAGCAGAGAGCCCAATGCAGGGCTCGATCCCAGGACCCTAGGATCATGACCCGAGCCGAAGGCAGAGGCCTTAAACCACTGAGCCACCCAGGTGCCCTGAGAGCAATCTTTGTTAGAACAAAGTATAACAGCAGGGAAGACAGGAAACTTAGTGTCAAGGTAGAGGAGTCCTCTTTCTCTGAGAGGACAGAAAATACTGAAGTAAAAACTGAGTTTAAAGGTGGAAGTGTTAGAAGTTGAGAGTATCTTAACACTTTCAGTGTTTTCTATGAAAGAAGATTTTGATTTAGAATAAGGGGAGTGATTAAGAAATAACTCACTTAAAATACTGGCAAAGATCTGGAAAACTGGTAAATGTTGATGGGGTAAAAGAAAGTGAGGAATGTTAAACAATACTCAGTACTGGGGACCCAACAGAGGTGGGGGACCATATGTTTCATAGGCTGAAATCTTCAGTTTAGGCTAAGTGGCCCAGAAGCAGAAGCAAAGAAAGCAGCACGTTACATTTATTCAAGATTCAAGACTGAAAGTGGTGAAAGCAGATGAAGAATCAAGGTATAAACATGGTGAGCATTGTGATGAAATGCTTTAGTTATAGACCATATTTGCAAGGTTTTTGGCAAAGAAAGAGAAGTACGGTTGATGTTTAGAGACTGAAAAATAGGAATATCCTGGGATTGAACTTTTCAATCAGATCAAAGAAAAAGGTTATCTGGAACAAGGAGGACAAGAGTAAAATGATGGAAAATCACGATTCTTTTATATGTATATATAATAAATTAGTCATGACATTAAAGCTTGCTTCTCTAACAAACAGCTCCCAAATTTTATGGCTTAGCAAAATACACACTTACTTCTTTCACACACAGTGATTGATGGTGGTGTTCCTAAGTGAGACAGCTTTCCTGGGCAGCTTTCTCTAAGCCATGAATTAAAGGGATCCAGGCTCTTCCCTTTTTGTGACTCTACCAATTCATGATTCTTTGTCTTCAATCATGAAGGCAGGGAAGAGAGAGCATGGAAATTCACAAGGGATGATTATTAGGCCAGGTCTACATAACTTCTGCCTATAATTCTTGAGCCAGACCTATTTATCTTCATGTAAAAGTAAATATATTCAGAAATGTAGTCTTCTTATTTTCTAATAAGGAAAATAAAAAAACGGTATCATGAACTTAGAGTATTTTCTATCCCCTGTCTTCCCTTCTAATCATAATTCATGTAATAGCCATTCCTACATGTAGAAGACACCATCTTCCCAAGGAGACAACCCAAGTCCCCACTAGTCCCCATATCGAATGCAAAGTTCAAGATGTCTTATTTTTGTACAAACTTTCACATCAAGTTTATATGTAGCTCCTAGTGTTCCATATTTATAGATATCACATAACAGGTAGGTAATGTTTCAAACTAATACTAAAAATAATAAGAAAAAAAGTTTTGTCCAGCAATCTAGAAATTTCAAAGACAGCTTATCTGCCCATACCCTCCCCATTTATGCACATTCATGGACTCAATACCCAAGGGTGGAATAGGGACAAATCTACTACAATGACATCTTCTTTTGGAAAAATAAGGTTGGAAGACACATTACAGTTATTAGTCCATACTACTTTTGAAATCCCACCGGAAGACATCAAGAATGCCCATGACCCCAAGGTTAAGGATGCCCTTTAATAATGCTTTCATTCTGCTCACTAGAAAGAACACTTTGACCCACTGTTTTCAACGACTCCTGGCCCTACCCTGAGGTAGTTTCCTTCTTATACATTATTTTCTTTGGTCATATATGATATGTGTGTACATTGATGGCATCCTCACCTCAGGACCATGGAATTTTCAAAGCCTGCAACTATTCATAGAAAGTTGCAGGTCCAAAGGATTTTTAAACTTAAAGAATTAAAGATGTTATTAAACCAGGCATACATTTCTTTGTTCTTTTGCAATACAATTTGCTCAAACCTAGTGGGCTTCTCATCTATTTGCTTTTAGTCTCTTCCATGTGCTGGTAACCACACTAAAGTTTTTTCTGAGACTTTTCCAGAATCCCAGTACTGATTCCTTATTTTTCTACTCTCATTCCCTCTCTTTGAAATTATAGCAGCTACCTTGAGAGTATCTGGAAAAATAATTAGGAAGACCACAACTTTAACTTGTTCTTTTCCCTGGTCACTTTATTACTTGCTCTAGCTGAGATGGTTTACCTAGCTTTTGTTCACAAAGCCTTCTAAAACAGCATTTCTTAATATTTAGGTTCTGGAAGATGTTGATTTCTTCAATCCAATGAAGATAAAATATCTGTACTCTCTCTCTCTCTCTGTGCCTGTTCCTATCTGTCTATAAACTGGTTATTTCCCAAGCGTAAGTTTTGCTTTCATTAACTTACCAAATGTACTTAGTAATAATCAACATACATTATTCTGTTTCTTTCTCACCTACAGTTAACAGATCAGTAACCCTATAATCTGCCTCCCAGATTACTATAGGCAACCATTTTGCCAATATTGTTTTCTACTGTTTCTATTGTTATATTGTGATTTTTCTAGAGTCTGATATCAGTGTTCTTGCTGTTGTAGGAACACTACTTTGAAGTATTGGTTTCTACAATTCTCACCAAAATTAATGCCTACCCAAAATCTCAGGGACTTGCTATAAATAAAGTATGTATATATGTGATATGTATATACATGCACACATATATGTATGCACACATACATGTATACACACACACACACATACGCAGAAGTTTTTCCTAACCGGTACAAAGTCCAATATGATGTTTCTTATTGGACAATTCTCCTGAATAGTTCTCTTCCAAAAGGTAATTTCAGAGATTGTTGCTTTTTACCTTTTCTTGCCACCATGTGCTGGTAACCACCATTCACCAGGTAATCAGATTCCTGAGCTGGATCCCGTGCAACCAGCCAGCCTGGAGGAAGAGAAAAAGAAGCACAGAGAATTGTGTGGGGATCTTAGACAGAACAGTAAGTAAGTACATCACTTAATAACCACACTGTATTGACCAGGAATAGTTACATGATTCACCTGGATAGAAGGAGCCTAGAGAAATATGTCTTTATTGGGGCTCTGGAGGAAAATAAAATAATGCATTAAACACAGCATTGCCACCTGGTACATATATACATGACATATATTTATGTAAATACATTTATAAGTCATTTACATATTCCCTAGTTCCTTGCCTCAAAATGTCTAGACTAAAATAGACTAAACTATTTCCTGCTAATTCTATTCCAAAGCTATTTCTAATTACTACTTTCAATTAGTGTGAATTCTCTTCTGTATAGGAAAATTTAAAAAAATAATCATGATTTCACTGTTTTATATAATTTTACTATGTAATCCAAAAAGCAATTAAACTGAAATAAGCAAAATATAAGATATAATGATAGCTTAAAAAATATTTAAGTAAAGGGGCATCCGGGTGGCTCAGTGGGTTGTGTCTACATTCAGCTCAGGTCAGGATCTCATTGTCCTGGGATCCAGCCCACTTAGGGCTCCCTGTTTGGCAGGGAGTCTGCTACTCCCTATCCCTCTGCCCTTCCTCCCCATCCCCCTTGTACTCTGGCTTGCTCTCTCTGACACTCTCTCTCTCTTCCCCTCATAAATAAATAAATAAATAAGGACATACATAATTTCAAAGACTGGCCCACTTTGAATTTACTTTTTTCTTTACATTTTGTTGTATCCTGATACCAAATCACTAATCTGCCCTATCTCCTTTCAGAGTTCAATCCCTTCCTTGGATGCTGGTCTCATGAAAACTAATTAGCATATCTCCATATCAACAGTAGCTAATTTCTGAAACCTTTGATACAAATAGCTCTCCATCTGTTCTGGGAATAACATAACATTTTTATTCATGCACATGCAAGAGATAAGAAAGAAGCTTTAAGAGTCCTGGATCAGGGACTGGTTATGTGGAAGGAAGAGGCTGACTATTATCTGAATACTTCTGGTTTACAGGAAGTGGGAGCTGGAAGAGGAGCAGCCCTACGCACTTTTTTTTTTTTAAGATTTTATTTATTTGACACAGAGAGAGAGAAATCACAAGTAGGCAGAGAGGCAGGCAGAGAGAGGGGGAGGAAGCAGGCTCCCCACTGAGCAGACAGCCTGACATGGGGCTTGATTCCAGGACCCTGAGACCATGACCTGGGCCGAAGGCAGAGGCTTTAACACACTGAGCCACCCCGGGGCCCCAGCCCTATGCACTTCTAAAGGCTTTGGATGGGGCACGTTTGCATGTACTTGCAAATATACTAGATTGCACTAGCAAGCCCGGAAGAGTAGAATCAACATGAAATGACTAAAATAAGACCATGTTTAATTACTACAACATTTTGATGTCTTCTATTCTATCACAGAATGATAGAAGCTTTCATACTGAGTCTCTTCTTTCAAGAAATACGAGGGGCACCTGCGTGGCTCAGTGGGTTAAAGCCTCTGCCTTCGGCTCAGGTCATGATCTCAGGGTCCTGGGATTGAGCCCCACATCGGGTTCTCTGCTGAGCAGGGAGCCTGCTTCCTCCTCTCTCTCTGCCTACTTGTGATCTCTGTCTGTCAAATACATAGATAAAATCTTAAAAAAAAGGAAAGAAAGAAATACCTAAATCCCCTTTAAACATACTTGCGTGATTGAGTCAGGCCTCCCCATGATACTTTCCCTTTTTGAATAACTCAAAGTCCATCTGCTTTGGAACTTCAGCAGCATTTAGACTAGTTAAGCAGATCAGAGAATTAAAGCTGGATACGAAGGAATAAAAACGGGAAAAGAGAGAGATATGGGAAAAGTGAATACGCCATGGAATTAGAAGTACAGACATACCTCGTTTTATGGCACTGTGCTTTATTACACTTCATACATATTGTGTTTTTCACAAATTGGAGGTCTGTATCAAGCAAGTCTATCAGCCCTGTTTTTCCAGTAGCATTTGCTCACTTCACATTTCTATGTTACATTTTGATAATCTTCATAATATTTCCAACTTTTTCTTTATTACTATATTTGTTATTATATTTGTTCTGGTGATCTGCGATCAGGGAGTATGACTTGCTGAAAGTGCAAATAATAGTTTGCATTTTTAAGAAATATTTCTTAATTAAGGCAAGTTCGTTTTTTTACACATAATGCTATTGCACACATTTGAATAGACTATAGCACAGTGTAAACATAACCTTTATAGGCACTAGGAAACCAAAAAAAAATTTGACTCACTTTATTGCAATTTCACTTTATTACAGTGGTCGGAACTGAACCTGTAATATCTACCTCCAAGGGATGCCTGCGATGAGAGAGGAGAGAGATGGGGAAAGATAGAGGGAAAGGCTGAAGTGATGTCTTCAGTAGGCAAGAAAAGCTAAGATTCAGAAGATAAATTAAGGGTTTGGCCTTAGAGTGGAACATAAATAATTCATCATAATAATAGCAGGAGCATATGGACATAATAATAATAATAGCCGAGCATATGGGCATCATTATAGGTAAGTGGGGAAATGTGGCGTAGGGGTCTGAGGAAGTGCTCTTTGGACAAGGTCATGTTTTTAGACAAGGTTTTCCGAAGGTGGCAAGTATCTAATTAAAGAAGTGCTCCCAGGAGAAAGCTGTTGGGAGTTGGGAAAGGAGGACAGAGAAGAAGCAGCCAAGCAAATGTGCAGTGTTGGCAGTGTTCCCAAGAGTAGCTTTGGGATGATCCCGCGGGGAAATGCTGGAGGGTAAATTTCATTTCAAAATTTGTGATGGTGAAAGCATAATGTGTCTGCTGTTTATGCTATTTCTTTTGTTTCTGTTCTTTCTGTTTCTGTTGGCAGGCAAGGTCGCATGGGCTTTTTCTTTTTTAAGCAGAGTTAGCAAAATCCAAGAATCCAGCACTTAGTGGCTCCATGGATGTCCAGACAGAGCACAAGGCATCCACGTGGCGGGGGTGGATTGTTCCAGGAGCACTGAGGGACTCATCTGATAGAAGTGACGGCAGCTTCCTGGTCACGAAGAAGCAGCAGCTACCACTGTTCCCTCCCTCAAGCTTTGGAACCTGGAGTACTGCTCCTGAAACACTCTTTTTCTCCACTTCTCTGGCCCACCCACTGGCCTTACAGGACTTTTAATCACTTGTAACAAATCTTGAACTGTTTGTCTTGGCTAAAATGGATTCAAATCTCTAACAAATACAGATACTTGTAATAGAATCGGTTCCAGGGATACACACAGTATCTTCTTTCACTCTTAAAAATATTTTAATTTGGATGGGAAATTATATCATCAGCAAAACTCATATTCCTCCGGTTCTCCAGTCAATACATGTGAATTGTCAGACGGTGTATCTTTAATGAACATATTTCAAGGATTATAACAGGAAGACTAGGCTGTAGAATATACGGGGACCTCAAAATTTACAGATAGGAGGGAGAGCAACTGGATGGTAGGACTTGAGGAAGTGACCAAGAATCAAGATTAAATTTGAAAACAATGGCCACCCTGTTAGAACAAATTGCAAATATCAAAGGCAGAGGTGAACACCACCTTAACTGAATCTAACCTCACAAAAAAAAAGATACAAAATCACAGCAGGGGTTCACTGGTGTGCTGAAACAAGCTACCATATCATTTCGGTAGCATTCATACCAAAATGTTCAATTCCAAGCCTGAGAAACGATCAGAAAAAAATCAAGAGAAATTCAGCAAAACAAAACAAACAAATATAAAATAAAACAAAACAAAAGCTGTCCTGAATTCTCCAAAAATGTCAATTTCATGAACTATTTAAGAGTAAGAAGAACCAGGGAAAATCTATATCATAGAGATCAATGAGATATGACAACTAAAAGAAGGTATGCTGATTAGATCCTGCATTATTAAGAACATGGTAAAATAATACAAGTTTAAGGATATTATTGAGACAACTGCATTTTTTTAAAGATTTTATTTATTTGACAGAGACACAGCAAGAGAGGGAACACAAGCACGGAGAGTGGTAGAGGGAGAAGCAGGCTTCCTGCTGAGCAGGGAGCTCGATGTGCGGCGATCCCAGGACCCCGGGATCACGACTTGAGCTGAAACCACTGAGCCACCCACGGCCCCAAGACAAATGCATTTTTAATGTGGGCCCTATTTTGATAATAGTATTGTATCAGCATTAATTTTTAATATAATAAATATACTGTAGTTATGTTCTATTTTTAGGAAACATATGCCAAAATATTTAAGAGTGAAAAATCTCGATGTATGCAACTATCAAAGGCATACCCATACACACAGACATGTACACACAAACACAGACACTAAAACCTAAGTTTGAATGAGAGGAAAATTGTTAGAAACTGATGGGTATGGGTGAGGGGTATGTGTGATCTATTGTACCATTTCTTACAAATTTTCTGAGCTGTTAAAATTTTTCAAAATAAAACACTGGAAGAACAAAGATAATGTGAAAAGGTAGCAACTCTGAAATTAAATTCACAAATAACCAGTAGGAAATACAATTTTTAAACTCATGTTTTATGCAAAGTAATACCTAAAATCCACTGGATCTTTGGTTCTCAAATATCAACCCAACTAACAAAAGTTATTTGAAAGAGTAACAATTTCAAAATTACTTATTTGTATTAATTTGAGCTAGGCAATAAAATGAAACAAGGCAAAAAACTTCCCCTAGCGTAGCTTACCAAGCAGGCACAATTTCTGTTTACTTATGTGATCAATGAGAGATAAGTACCTCCACTTCCAGATTTCATTGTTGAGAAATTATATTTAAAATATATCTATGCGGGATGCCTGGGTGGCTCAGTTGGTTAAGCGGCTGCCTTCGGCTCAGGTCGTGATCCCAGTGTCCTGGGATGGAGTCCCGCATCGGGCTTCTTGCTCAGCAGGCAGCCTGCTTCTCCCTCTGCCTCTGCCTGCCACTCTGTCTGCCTGTGTTCGCTCTCTCTGACAAATAAATAAATAAAATCTTTAAAATAAATAAATAAAATGTATCTATGCTTGTTATCTGGGTTTTGAGCATGTAAGTTTTCATGTTACTTTTATTCTTAATATACTATGTATATTGAAGTAAATATTTTAAGTAATAAAACTATTGATATTGTTATTTATACATTTATACTAATGTATACATATTTATTTAAACAAATATGGTTGTAATACTTTTCTGGGCATCATCCATCATAAATTAATATTCTTCCCATTTTTTACATAGACAGAATACAGAGTATTGCATAATTCTACTCGTTCTCATTTTATTTTCTCTGAAATTATGTCCTATATTACACTACATTTGAAGTTTTTTGTTTTAAGGAATTACAGGCACTTAAAAATCAATTTAAATTGAATGTTAGACTTTATGAAAGGTCCTATAATGGGAGGTAGAGTGTGTTTCTGTGATATTTTCATTAATTTCCTTAAAAGCCAAAAATGGTACTGGATCATTTCACTAAAAAGTCACTTGCATTTCTTCTTAAACTAGAAACACAATAGGTCTGAAGTCCTAAAGGGAATCTTAAGTCTATGAAGAAACTAGAGATATTTCTATGGAAACAAGCTTTAGCTTCTAGGAAAGTTGTAAATCAGAGTCTTTTGTGTAGAAAGAGAGATTTGAATTTTCTAACACACAGCTGTCAGGTTACCAAAGTAGCTGATTTTTTGAAGTTCACAGTTTTGACAGTATCAATTATTTGGCACTTTCTGCTTCTCTCAAACTTTTTGTATTTCTATCCTTTTTTTTTTAAATCATCATTTCTTTTTAACAGTGAGCAATTCTATAGCACTTCCATTTTTTAAAAAAACTGGCATCTATTGTGTAAAATTAACAATGTTCTCCCCACAGCTCTCCTTCAATTTACTGCTATCATTGATTCTGAATTGTTTCAAGAAATAGCAGTAGAACTTTCTCCATATTTGAAATGGGTAAATTTTTGATGAACTTCAGAATATTGGATGTTGCAGGTGTTCAAACAGGAGCAGAGAAAAAAGTATTCTCAAAGCTACTCTATTAGTTTGCTTTGTGAAAGAAAGTAACCAGTATATATCAAGTTCACACACTTATTTTGGGCTGAGGTATGTATAGAAATAACTACATTCTGTTGGGGTTTTTTTTGTTTTTTTGTGGTGGGTTTTGCCTATTTTTCTATCTCTATAGATTGTTGTTTGAATGATACAGAAAACGTCAAATCTACCTTATCGAATTGCATTCTGCTTAAGAGAGCGCTGATATTCTTTTGCATTAACCAGTGACTAAAAAGATTATCACAAATCCAAAATCTATTAAAAAGCCTCCAGGAGTGTATAACAAAGCTATAATAAGACAAATACTAGGACTTATATTTCAGACAACAAGAAGGCCACAGGCTAGGATGTAAAATCACAGTCACTGGTTAAAACATCTAAAAGAAAAAAACCTCGTGGGGCACCAGGGTTCTTAGTGGATTAAGCCTCTGCCTTCCGCTCAGGTCATGATCTAGGGGTCCTTGGATTGAGCCCCACATCAGGCTCTCTGCTCAGCAGGGAGCCTGCTCCCCGCCCCTCACTCTCTGTCTGTCTCTCTGCCTTCTTGTGATCTCTGTCTGCCAAATAAATAAATAAATAAAATAAAATTTTAAGACCTCGTTATTTTTGCTTGCACCCCCAATGATGATTTATGCTCCAAAATAACTAAACACTTACTAAACTCAGGGAAATTTATTTTTCCTTATCTCTGAAAACCTTCCCTGCCAGCCGAGCATGCAGACCACCAAAACATTCTCATGTTTTTAATTGTATCTAAAACAATAATGGGTATAAAACAAGTCTGAAATATCATTAATAAAAAGACTAAGACATAGAAATAAATTAAAACAATGAAAAGTGTAGGGAAGTAAAAGAATAAGCATTAAGAGTAAGTAAAAGATGTCAAAATAAATGCTTGATTCAACATTAAGTATTCAGCAGTCAAAGATATAGAGCAAATGCTAGGATCAGGTAAAGCCAGTTAATGAAAGTATATTAAAACCAAACAACAATAGTAAAACTAAAAGAATAAGGTGGTTAAGGCAGAGGCAGAGCAAATAAAGACAAGAAATAAGAGAAACAGTTTCCCATTTAGTCCTATATGTGCTTACAAGAAAAATACTCACTCGATCTCTTTCCAATAATTATTTGCTGTATGAACCAGCTCTTAAGATTGCTACTCTATACCTCTTTATATTCTAAAACAACAGAAACAGGGGATTACCTTTCTTAATTTTTCTGTTCTCCATTGCGTTTAGAACAATGGTGCACATTATTAGCAAGACCACCATGACCCCACATCAGTGGGACTTTATTGAGCCTCCTCCTTCTGGACATCTTCACCCAGGTCCCCTTGTTTTCTGTGCTCTAACAGTGGTTTGATTTTACATCCTGAATCATGCCATGTTGATGCTGAAGTGAGGCTTTTGTACATGTCACCTGTGCCTGGCATTCTCTCTGTTTCTCTGCTCATGTTTTCTAGTCAAATCCAAACTGTGCTAATGTATCAGCTTAATACTCTTCTTCTGAAGGTAATATTCTTTGACCCTGAAGTAGTCAAACCATCTCATCAAACATTCTCATACCAAATTAAATTTCCCTCATAGCATTAATTGCAATGTTACCCTTAATTGTGTAATTCTCTAAGATCCTAAGAACTGAACATTCTAAGATTAATATATATTATATGTAATATATATTATATACATGTGTTATATAATATATATTCCTCTTTAAACAGTATGACAAGAACAAGAGCCATTTCTGCCTTTGCTTACCATTGTTACCTTCCCTTCTTTTTTAAAGTTTATTTTTAAATTTATCTTTAGTAATCTCTACACCCAACGTGGGGTTTGAACTTGTGACCTCCAGATCAAGAGTTGCATGCTCTTCCAACTGAGCAGGCCAGCCTCCCCTTACCATTGTCACCTTAATGTCTAGTCCAGCTCTTGAATCTGTGAAAAGTGTCTCCACCACTCACACCTTTCAAAATTTACTAAAAACAAGCAAAACTTGACCCCTATGTTTAGATTTCCTTCCAAACATGCCTTCTTTTTCTTTCCATTAAATGTGTACATAAATTTGAATTTACTTTCATTCTAACATAAAGATAATAATGCATTTTAGTCCTGTCTGAAGAGGGTTCACAGTTCTGGGTAACAGAAAACACTCCAGCTATTTGAAGTACAAATGGGTGCAGTTCTGGTAATCTGGGGTTTAAACATTATTGGTAAGACTGGAGCAGCTTCCAGATTCAACTTTCAGCTCCTACACCCCAAGAGGCTCATGTAAGGAATTGTTATCTCTGTTGCAACGAGGAAGTTAGGATCCTAGTACTGATTCCAGTTTGCAACAACTTAACCATGGCCTGATGATCGAAGTCACCCCAGCTACCTTAGGGATTGCCAGTTATTCTGCACCTGCAAGATGTGTGAAATTTCCCACTTCTCTTCCCACTGAAATCAGTTCCTCATTCAAATCTTGCACAAAACATTGACAGCCTACATAAAGGGTTTCTGGGAAATGCAGATGTATCTCAATGTTTTCCAGTCTCTCTAGTACAGAAAAAGTCATGAGCAGAGGAGATTTCAGCAGAGGCTGAGCAATCTGAAACATAACTTGTTTTGAATTTCCTTGGACAATAAAAAAAAAATTGCCCATTATAAAACTTATAAAATAAAGATAAGATTTTGAAATATGGCTAATTATTTTTCACATTCTCCAAGACATTTTTTGTTATGCTTAATTAATACAGGTAGACATTTATATTTTCCACTTTGCCTCCTCAATCAAAATTTAGGCTTATCAAACACAGAAAAGATTACTCTTTTCTCTGTCACTTCTATACATTAGCCTCACATCAGTTATGTGATTGTTTAAGGGAAAGGTTAATTTTTCCTTACATACATAGACTCAAATCCCCTTTTGTTACTGTGAAATATAAATATGAAAATAGTTAAAATTTCCTCCCTCCTTTCTTTTTTCCTTCCTCTCTTTATTTCTTTGTTCCTTCAACAAACATTATCTGACTTCTATAAGCCAAGATCTAGGCTAAAGGCTGGAAATAGAAAAAGGAAACACAAGTCTTTTTATGCAATTTAATCTAGCTAGGAAAACAGATTAAATCACTATGTGAAAGTGTAATTAGAAATACAGATAAGGAAAGTTTCATATAGTTATCAGTCAGATTACTGCCAGCAAAACAAGTTCTATGAAAAGCTTCTATCATCCAAACCCAAATAGGATATTTTTTTTTAAAGGAATAATGAAAATGTGAATTTCAAGAGTAAGACCCTTGAAATACACACTAGAAAAAGAGAAGGACAAAAAGTGGAACTGGAAAAAAAAAATGCAACTAACCAATACAGGGCATTATGAAAGCATAGAGAGTCTAGGAGTTCAAGGAATGACCTTTAAATTTAAATGTACAGTTTGAACTTTAAATGTATTTAAGGAAGCCTTGGGGAAAGAGTGTCTCAGGCAGAGAGAACAGTATATCCAAATGCTCGAAAACAGAGAGTGGAGTAGTATTCTCTCACCATTTTTTAAATCAAAATTCAGAGAACCAAAACATGCCTTATATTAGAGGAATAAAGCAAAACTGTTTCTTTCTTGGCCATGCATATTTATATCCATTTTATTAGAAATAATAAGTAATACTAAGACTATTTTCTTAGCTCCTAATCATTAAAGATGAGAGGAAGAAGAGGGAGAGGGAAAAGAAGAAAAGGAAAGTGAGCCTCTTTTCAAATTCCTTAAAAATATATATTTCACCTGCATTTGTATGTAGCATATACATATTTCTTTAACCTCTTTTGTGGTTTACTGATGCATGATAATCATTTCTAAGTAGTCTCTGATGTTCTCTTTACATCATCTAATTACTCTGAACCTTCGCCAATAAATTTTTGTCATTTCCCTCAGGAAATAAATAAGGACTAATTAAAATGTGGTAACTTATTCTATCGATTCTTTTTACTACATTCCTCCTTTATATGCCATGGCAGAGGCAATGATATATATAGGAAAGTGGCTTCCATAATAAACAGTAAATCTCATCAGAGTAGACAATTTAGAACAGCAGTTGTGCTCTACTGAAGAACCATAAATCTTTGCCTATAGTTCCCAGATAGAGTGATATTTTAAATACATGGTTTTATCATCATCCCCAAAGTTTTTCCAACTATCACTCATAAATTTTAGGTTTTGAAGTCCACAGCATAGAACTAGGAATAATAAATATGCATTCAATATCTGGTTAGAGAATGAGAATGCTTTATTTCAATGTGGGCTTTTATTACATATGGTCTGCACAAAATTATTTCTAAATCCCTTTCCCTTTTACTAGCCTTAACGTCAAAGTTTGAGTGAGTTACTCACACTTGAACAGAGGATTCAGTAGAGTCCCAAAGCAGTTAGCTGTGTTGGCAAAAAACATTCTTTTCATGAGCAATATTCTCGCTTGATGCTGAAAGCACAAGGCAATCAGCACATCTCCTGAGAACTCCATCAAAGTCAATTACCTTTTCTCCTCAAAAGGAGAAAGTTACCAAAAGGCACTTAGCCTCTCTCTCACTACCAAAACAGAGCATTTCTCGGGATGTCACTTTTACTAGATTAAAAAAAAAAAGAACATGGGTAAAATGAATGCTAATGAAGAAATATTTTTTTGTTAGGAACTTCCTCATGACTGGAAAATTGATTATGACAATAAACATAACCCTGTGTCCCAAACTGAGCGCACTTGCTAGAAGAAATAAAATATATAACCTTTAGATAAGGGGAAAACAATTTAATATTTGTTGGCAAGAGTATATACAAACAGATTTTTAAGCATTACTGATGGCAATTTAAACTAGAAAAGAAACCCCACATTTTCTTCTAGTTAAAATGAAACACAAACAAACAAAACAAAAATATTGTGTAGGGATCTAAAAAAAATTGTAGCAATTATCTCGGTGACTAGTCCAAAGGAAATTATAAAGGACAAAAGCAAAATTCACTGAAAGTAACTGGGATAAGGAGAGCTAGTTGTGTGGGGCTTTTAGTTATGTTATTACTTTTATTATTTATATTTCTATACTAAAGGAAAACAGGCATTCATAAATATGCACAAATCTTAAGTGCACAGCTTTATGACCTTTTGCATATATGCACAATCATGTAAAAACCACCCAAATTAAGAAAAAAGAATATTTCCAACATACCAATAACTCTCTCTTTACCAAACAGTAAAATGTCCTCAGAGTAAACCCTTTTTCTGATTTTCATCATCAAAGAGTAGTTCTTGAACTTCATAGAAATGGACACTTTTGTGTATTAATTCCTCCACTGAATGTTGTCTATATGTTTCATTTTTGTTTTGAATGCATAAGGTTTATTCTTTTTAATTGTATTGAGTATCCCATTTGCTGAGTACAATACAATTTATTTATAAATTCTATACTTCATGGAAATTCAGGTTGCATCTAGTTGGGATAACAATGACTTAAAACAGATTACAAAATTTTTAAAACCTAAGTGTTCAAAAATGGGCAAATTTTAAGATATAATGGATTCTTATAAAATCAGAAAAATAGATAAATATAAAAGCTGTGTAGCAACATGGAAAATGTTAAGAAAAGATAAGCCAAATAGTAAATTGAATCTAACTTATGATTACAACTATATAAAATTATGTGCTCAAATGAAAATAAACTGGAAGATTATACATATAAATGAAACCACCTAATTTGTTAGCATGGTTGGATTATATGTTATGTAATAAAAGTCACTGTAATAGGTTATTGCAATAAATGCATTTTCAGATTTAGTAACTTTGTTGAGGTAAATTACACATATACTAAAATTCATCCATTTAAAATATATAGTTCAAGGGGATTAAAGAGTATACTTATAAAAAATAATAAAGTTACACTAAATAAATACAATAAAATAAATACAATATAATAAAAAAATAAATACATAAATAAATACCTAAAATAAATACAATAAAATAAAATATGTAGTTCAAAAGATGTAACAAATGTACAAACTGGTGTCGCCACCACCAGAATCAAGATATAAAACATTCCAATCAACTCAAAAAAACATTTTTTCTATTTCCCCTTGTAGTACATCTCTTCATTCCTACTCCTGGATTAACACAAACTCTAATCTGCTTTCTGTCATATTAATCTGTTTGCCTGTTCCAAATTTCATATAAATGTCTGATTTTTTTTTCATTCAGTATGTTTTTGAAATTCATCCATATTATTGCATGTGTTAATGGGATGTTCCTTTTTGTTGCTGTATAGTATCCATTTCAGTGGACATACAACAATCTGTCCATTATTTGTTGATGGACATTTGGTTTATTTTTATACTTTAACAAATCTGCAGGAATAAGGATATTTTGTGCAGTCAAGTGAAACAATTTGATTAGACATGTTTTATTTCTCTAACTAAATCCTTAAGAGTGGAATTTCTGGTGGTTTGAAGGTAAGTAAATGTTTAACTTTGTAATTAACTTCCAAAATGTTTTCTAAAGTGGCTATAGTATTTTACAATCCTAACAATATATGAGTTCTAGCAGCTTTACATCATCACAAACACTTGATATTAATCTTTTAATATTAGGCATTCTCATGGGTTTACACCATGAGAGACATCTCATCAGGGTTTTAATTTTTACTTCTCATAGTAACTAATGGCTTTGAACATCTTTTCATGGCCCATTTTTTTAATTTAAATACAATCTTAAAAATAGATTATTTATTTTAGAGAGAGAGCAGGAGCAGGAGAAGGAACAGATAGAGAGGGAGAAAGAGGGAGATAATCAGACTCCTTGCAGAGCACAGAGCCCAGTTGGGCGGGGGCGGGGGGCTCAATCTCACAACCCATGAAACCATGACCCATACTAAAATCAAAAGTTGGGTGCTTAACCGAATGAGCCACCCAGGAACCCCATTCATGGCCCATTTTTAAAATGCATTATTTTTCTTATTACTGGGTTGTAAAAATCTGAATAATTTTTTTTGGTGTTATATGTATGTATGGGAATAATTTTCTCCCTCTCTGTAGCTTGTCTGTTTTATCTCCCTAACGGTAGTTTTTGAAGTGCAGGAAATTTAAATTTTTATAAAATTCAGTTCATAATTATTTTTCTTTTTCTATTTTTCCTTTTGTGTCCTAATTAAGAAAGCTTTGCCTACTCTAAATTTGTAAATATTGTCTTGTAAGTGGTCTTTTTCCTTTTAAGTTTATAATCCATTTAAAATTCTATTTTGAGGGTACCTGGATGGCTCAGTCAGTGAAGTGACTGACTCTTGATTTTGGCTCAAGGCAGCAAGGAGTCTGCTTGAGATTCTCTCTCTCCCTCTGCCTCTACCCCTGCTCTCTCTCTCTCTCTCTCAAAATAAATAAGTAAATAAATCCTTTAAAAATTCTATTTTGTGAATTAGGCAATATGAGAGAAAGCATTTTTAAAAATAGAGCTATCTAATAGAGTTATTCAACCACATCTCTTGAAAAAAATCTCAAAATTTAATAACAACACCTTTGTTGAAAACTGATTAAATATGTACATATATAGTCTGTGTCTGAACTTTGCATTCTGCCTACATAAATTATTCTTAGAACTGCAAAAGTGATTCTAGAAATATGGAAGATTTTAGCAATCCTTCAGAAACTTCAAGAAGTCCATAAAGTCTTCCTAATAATATAATGAAATTACTTGCCCTTTTTACCATTAGTTATACTAGTAATGCACAAAAAGAAAAAAGAAAAAAAATGCTGGGTAAAATTCATCAAGTCTTAGTTCAAATTGAGAAAGTAGCATGAGATTGTATCAATATTCACTGCATCTTCACCTCCACACATTCCCAAAGGGGGGAAAAATGGTCAATCCTGTACTAATTTTTTTTTAATTCTATGGGAGAAATGGGAAGTGCTCACAAAGCAGCTCAGCTGCATACAAAGAGATGCTGTTTGTCTCAAGGAAAAGTACTTGTGTAATGGTTAAAGTTTATAGCTAAACTAATTGTTTCTTTCATGGAACATTGTTTTTACTTGAAATGATAATTGGCAGACAAACCTGGATTATTTAAACGTTGGTATTTGGTAACATTTCTCTCTGGATGCTTGCAAAAATTTGTTTAGTATTCAGGAATTTAATTATAATGTGTTGGTTTTATCTGTTTATGGTTTGATCAACTTCTTGTATCTGTAGATTTGTATCTTTCATCAAATTCAGAAAGTTTCATTCTTTCTTTCTTTCTTTTTTTTTTTAAGATTTACTTATTAATTTTAGAGTGGGGGTGGGGACAGAGGGAGAGGAAAAGGAAGAGCCAAGCAGACTCCCTGCAGAGCATGGAGCCCAATGAGGGGCTCAGTCTCATGACCCTGAGATGATGACCTGAGCCAAAATCAAGAGTTGGTGGCTTAACCAACTGGGCCACCCAAGCATCCCTTAGCCATTATTTCTTTGAAAAATCTTGTAGCTCCACTCCTTCTCCTCTCCTCGTAACACTTCTATAATACAATCATTGGATCTTCTGGGTTTTCTTCAGGGACACTCTACATTTTCAATCTGCTTTTTTCTGTGTTCAGATTAAGTGAATTCTACTGACCTGTTCCCAAGTCATCTAATCTATACTCTGTCATCTCTGTTCTAATACTGAGACCAAACAGCAAGGATTTTTCTAGTTTCTATTATGTTTTTCAGTGTTACAATTACTATTTTTTTGTAAATTCCCTTTCTTTTTTTCAGAGAACTTGTCATTCGTTATTGAAGTGTTATGTATAATTGCTACTTTCACATTCTTGACAGATAATTTCAACATTTGATTCATTTGGTTTTGGTGTCAATAGACTGTCTTCTCTTATTTAGTTCTGATGTTCCTGGATATTGTTATGATAGATGATTTTTAAAAATTTTGTCTTTAACATTCTGCCTTATGTGAAGAGAATTTGGGTCCTATTTAAATCTTTTATTTTAGCAGGCTGTTATTGGTTTGGATGTCCTAGCCTACTTTCATGGGCTATGGTTCCAATGGTGATTTAATTTTCAGAACATGTGGTTTGGTCTGTTTGGTTTATCTGATGCAATTGGGATTCCTATTTATCCTTGCTGGTGCTACCAGTCAATCAATAAATAATTATTGAGCAATTGTCTAGCAATATATCCTAAGCAATGGATATACAGCAGTAAATAAGTCAGCAAGATCCTCCTCCTTTGCACCTAATGTTGAAGTGGAATAGATAAAATACATATGTAAATAAACAAATAATTGAGGGAATAACTGAGGGGAAAGAACCTACTCTAGAAGATTTGGTATGAAATGAACTCTCTGAGGAAAGCAAATTGAAACTAAAACCTGAATAAGAAGAACCCAAATATTGGGGCACCTGGGTGGCTCAATGGGTTAAGCCTCTGCCTTCAGCCAAGGTCATGATCTCAGGGTCCTGGGTTGGAGCCCCGCATCAGGCTCTCTGCTCAGCAGGGAGCCTGCTTTCCCTTCTCTCTCTTCCTGCCTCTCTGCCTACTTGTCATCTCTCTCTCTGTCAAATAAATTCATTAAATTTTTAAAAAGATTTTATTTACTTTATTTGACAGAGAGAGATCACAAACAGGCAGAAAGGCAGGCAGAGAGAGAGAGAGGAGGAAGCAGGCTCCCTGCCGAGCAGAGAGCCTAATGCGGGGTTAAATCCCAGGACCCTGGGATCATGACCTGAGCCGAAGGCACAGGCTTTAACCCACTGAGCCACCCGGGAGCCCCTGTCAAATAAATTTTTTAAAAAATCTTAAAAAAAAAAAAGGAAGAACCCAAGTATGGGACAAATTTGGGAAAAAGCATTCTAGGCAGAGGCAATGATATGCAAATGCCTAAAAGTAGATAGAACTTGGCATGATTATTATCAGGTAATAACTATGAACAGCTGGGGCTCAATCCTACTAGAAAGCCTCTGAAACTCAGAACTGTCCTTTCAGAGAATAAAAGAGAAGAAACATATGTTGACAAATTACAAATCCCATCTCCTGAGGGTAACCCCCATTTCATGAATTGTCTCCAAATCTATATGTAACTATGCACAGCCAAGTAAGATCCTATGTTGCATAATCATAAAAACAAAAAGAGAAAAGGATGACTGAATAATTTTCCTAGCTTCAAAACAGCTTTTGACATAAAAAAGTGGAAACATATCATATAAGAATATTCAGGGACACTTATAGATAAATCTACTTAGAATTGTTCTACTGGTTAAAATATTAAAGTCTCTTACCTTATTGCAAAAATTCCCCAAATCAGACAAGTTACATACATTTTATTTCCTATCTATCAGCTAAAGATGTTGACTCACAGTAGAGATAGTCTTTATTAAATTATATTACCTTTGCATCAAACAGTTGTAAGTTTTATGCAGTGTAATCCCAAAATGATCTTAATTACTATGTAAATATACAAATTCAATAGGTATACATTGCATGATAAATCCTCATGACTGCCTATGATTCACTTTTGCAACATTATTACCTTTTTGCAGAATTTGTGAAGGCACAAACATTTTACTGTATATTTTTCTATTTTCAAAGAAAATGAACGGCACACGAAGTATTAATACTATTGATAAAAAAGTGCATTTCATAGGGACACTTGGGTGGTTAAGTCTGTTAAGCAACAGAATCCTGATTTCTGCCCAGGTCCTGATCTCAGGGTCATGAGACTGAGCCCCAGCATGCTCAGCAGGGAGTCTGCTTAAGATCCTCTCACTCTGCCCCTCCTCCCACTCACACGCCCTCTCTAATAAATAAATCTTTTTAAAAAATACATTTCACAGAATTAATGTAACACTGGCCTATTATGTGCAAAGTAAGCAGTTTTTTTCAAGCTATATACTTGAATTTTTAAAAATGCAAGTGCATAGAAGAAATGGTACAGAAGAGTGTTATGGGACATCTCTGGAAGCAGAATTTAGAAATTTGTGTTCTGAATGACTCACCAGCTGAGAAAACCTGAGCAAGGCATTTTTTTTTTAAAATCTAAGTTACTTCCTCTATAATATAGGGACAATAACTATATCTAATCTTCAGGGTTACTTTAGGATTAAAATAACATAATCCAATTTAAACCACGATGGCTGGCACAGTGTAAGTATTAAATGAATGTTAGCTGATTGTTATTACTATTATCATTATTCATTTAGACATATTATACTCTCTTAAGCTTCCTGGGTATGATGATATTCACAGCACTTAAAATATTCTGAATACTCCAAAAGGTATGCAGTAATAATGGTCTCACCATTTCTAAAGGTTGCTGCCACGGGGAAGGAAGCAAATACTGTTGTTGGTGATTTTATGCCAACTAATAAACTTTATTCCACAGAGGCTGACTGGGACATATAATCTGGTGTCTCAGTTGGTAAAGGTTTCCAGTGACTTTTCAGAAATTGTAACAAAGGTCTGCCTTTTATTAAGAAAATTGATCTTGCATCTTAAAGGTCAACAGAATAAAGACTTGATTTTGGTTCCTACGAATCCCATGAAATAAGCTGCATGTAAGATAGTTTATCTACTTTATGAGTTAACGCCATCTGGATTTGCACCTGTGATTTTTGGGAGCTTATACATTTAGAGCATGTACTTAAAATGCTAAGAACTTCAGCATGAGGAACAGAGTTTTCAAATTACAAAATGTACTTTAAGGAAAGCCTTGTTTTAAGCCAACCCACTCAGCAATAGAGGGTAAAAGTGGTTGTGGTACAGAGCAGGTGGCAGAGTGGAGTTTCCTGGTATAGATCTGTAGTGCCTTTCCCTTTAGCCAGAGAAGATATGACTGTGCTTGCATTCTGGCATCTAGCCAAGATCAAGAGCACTCTGCTGTCCTAGTCAACTTACCTGTTCAGTTCAAACACATTTCTCCAATGTTACAAAAACAAAAATTTAATACACAGAGTTTCATGAAGGATGGAAGAGTGAATTCATGCTTCCATAGCCTCCCTGCCTGAAACCTAATGAAATGAATAAAAATAATTAGAGATAAGAACTGTATGCTTGGGAATTATCATAACCTCATACAATAAACTAAATAATATCAGTCTGTTACTAAAAAAAGGTGAATAAAGCTGAGAGACTGTGATTATCATAGACATGTTTCCAATTAAGAAAACTGTCTGGTATAAGAAAAGGAGTCCTGAGTGGGGTCTAGTAGGAATTATAGTTGAGGAGATGAGGTTGGGGAGTAAACACATTATAGGAGAAATGAGAAAAGCATCCTGTGAAACTAATTCTACCACAGTGAAAGGGCAGGTTGTTGGTAGAGATTATTACTATATAGACATCCCAGGCAAGTCACATTATTTTGTTTGAGCTGATTTTCTTCCAAAAATAAAAACCCATGGTAGATGGGAAACTCTGCATTGTAGTTTCTGAAACAAATAACATAAGCAAGGAGACAGATCTGGACTTTTCATCTGACTATTCAACTCCCTATCAACCAAAAAAGTGTAAAAAATAAAAGAAGGCTCCAGGTCAGAGTAGTCAATAAACTTAAAGAGAAAGTGCCTGATGACAACAGCTAATAGTAGCCTCAGCTTCTTCTCTATATTACTCAATCAAATAAATGATTAAGAAGATACACAAACCAGCAATTCCTATACTTAAAAGTTAATTTCCTAAAGGATTAAGTGATAACTCTTGAGAGGAGCCAAGGGAGAAAGGACATGGGGAAATACAAGAGCAGTATTTTAAAAGACCCCTCATAGCACTAACATTATTCTTGAGCAAAGAATGAGTTCTGATTGTTTACTCCATTGAAAACAAATAAAGAGGATAAACTGGTATATTACTAATGCCAACATCAAAATCTCAGCAGAAAAAAGCAACTTGGGGAGGAAGAAAAGGAAAAGCATGTAAATGACAAGCCAAATTACAGAGTAATTTCAGAACAAGGTATGTAATTGCTGACACAACACATATCACTATGCATTCAGGTATTGAATACTACCTGATTAGGGAAATACAAATCAAACTACAATGAGATATCACCTCACAACTATCAGAAGGGCTAAAATCAACAAGACAAGAAACAATAGGTGTTGGTGAGGATGCAGAGAAAGGGCCTCTTGCACTGTTGGTGGGGAGGCAAACTGGTGCAGCCACTCTGGAGAACAGTATGGCGGTTCCTCAAAAAGTTAAATTAGAGCTACCCTATGACCCAGCAATCACACTACTAGATTTTTAACAAAGGATACAAAAATGCTGAATCAAAGGGATACGAGCATCCTGTTGTTTATAGCAGCATTATCTATAATAGCCAAGTTATGGGAATAACTCAACTGTCCATCATGTCCATGTCCATCATCTGGATAAGGAAAAGGAAGATGTGGTGTATATATAGATATATATCTCTGTGTGTGTGTGTGTGTGTGTGTGTGTGTGTGTGTGTGTGTATGTATGTGTATGAACAAAATTCACCTAAAGAAGAACAAAAAAGAGGGCGCTTGGGTGGCTCAGTGGGTTAAAGCCTCTGCCTTCAGCTCGGGTCATGATCTCAGGGTCCTGGGATCAAGCCCCGCATCGGGCCTCTCTGCTCAGCGGAGAGCCTGCTTCCCTTCCTCTCTCTGCCTGCCTCTCTAACTACTTGTGATCTTTCTCTGTCAAATAAATAAAATTTTAAAAAAAACTTTAAAAAAAAAAAAAGAAGAAGAACAAAAAAGAAACCAGAATAATCATAGGCTTTTTTACATCAGTATTATGTCTGGAGCTAATTGAGCAACATTTAGAATTCTGATGAAAAATAAATATATTATCACTCCAGAATGAGAAAAATATGATATTTTCAGGTATGCATGAAGGAAATACTTATAGCATTTTGGTATCCATCCTGAAAAACACTTCTACATGCATTATATTCAACCAACAACAGGAAAAATAGACATAAATATCAAGATGGGAAAGTCATGGACTACAAAGGCTGATTAAAATAAAAAATTAATTGAAAATAGTATCTGTAATTAGGTGACAAAAGAATATTTTAACATAAAATGAAATATAATTAACATTTTTGAAAGAGACATTATGTAATATATAAAAATACATAAAAATAATAGTAACTCAATGTCAGTAAATTAATAAAAATATCCAAGAAATCTGCCAGCAAAAAAAATCATGAACAAAAAACATTTTGTTGGCAAGAAGGATGCTATTTTCCTCCTATTTCATGAGTGGAGTCAACTGAATTTGATAAATTAGTAAATGCTGCAATTTTCAGGTTTTAGCCTTATTAAGAAACTAAAAATTGCTATGTGTGTTTAAATTTTCCCTGGCAGAGAGTAGGCAAAACCCAAACAAACAAGCAAATAAACCACCACAAATCATATTACAAATACAAAAACAGAGGAAACAGAAGAAGAAACGTAAGATAAAAGACCAAATGCATGTCTTACAATAACAAATATTTGATAAGCTCTTAAACATTATGGATCAAGATAATATAAAAACCACGAAGATAAAAACCAATATACCAACTATAAAGTCTTGCCTAAAAGAAACTGGCTCAAAAAAGTAAATGTAAAATGATATATAATGATCTACCAAGCAAAAATAAACTGAAAGAAGCAAGGATCACATTATTTATCTAAAATAGTTAAATTTTGAGCATTTTGCAATAACTCAGACCAAGAAAGTGACTTTAGTACAATAAAGGATCCTATACACAAATAAGATAAAACTATTCCTAATAAACACAGCACTGAAATAGATGAAGAGAAAACTAATAGAAGGTATCTAAGTAGAATTTATAGACTAAAACTCTTGATGGAGCAAGTAAAGAATACCTCTGTGTGTACCTATAAATAAATAAATAAAATATGTGTACTCCATACATATATGGAGTACATGTATATATTTATTCAAAATATACATATTCCATGAGCACTCATATACACACACTCTCTAAAAAAAAAAAAAGAGGAAAAGAGGGAAAAAAAACCCTACTGAATTCCAAAAATGAAGACATAAGTCAAGATATACTTCCTGGGGGCACCTGGGTAGCTCAGTGGGTTAAAGCCTCTGCCTTCGGCTCGGGTCATGATCCCAGCATCCTTGGATCGAGCCCTGCATCGGGCTCTCTGCTCAGCAGGGAGCCTGCTTCCTCCTCTCTCTCTGCCTGCTGCTCTGCCTACTTGTGATCTCTGTCTGTCAAATAAATAAATAAAATCTTAAAAAAAAAGGTATACTTCCTGACTATGTTATAATAAAACTAAGTATAAGTAACAAAAATGGACATAGAAATCAATTCCTCAAGAATTTTAACAAATGTATTAGAAAGTTGAGAGATAAAAATGGCAAAAAAAAATCTTATAGACTATATGGTTTAATAATTTTTTAAAGTTGTTATAATCAGGGATGCCTGGGTGGCTCAGTTGGTTAACTGTCTGCCTTTGACTTAGCCGGGAGCCTACTTCTCCCTCTGCCTGCCTCCCCACTTGTGCTCTCTCTTTCTCTCTCTCTCTGACAAATGGATGAATAAAATCTTTAAAATTAATAATTATAAAGTTGTTATAGTTAATAAAATGATATATTAATGTAAACATTTAACAAAAACATATACTAGAAATTCATGATTGCATGCAGGTAGCAACACTTAAGAGAAAAAAACTCTTAAATATCCATTAATAGGGGAAAGTAATGATAGATCTCACAGATTCAGTTAAGGACATATATTACACATACAGTGAAATGGTATGCAACATTTTAACACTCATGCAGCACACTTATATTTATTGGCCAAATAAAAGAACATAATGGGAAAAGCCCCTTGTTAGGCGGAGAAGAGCTTGGCTACTTATTCTGGATAAGAAGCCAAGAAAACTGGAAAATCAATATGTCATACACCTGAAACTAATCTAATATTACATGTCAACTACATTTCAACTAAAACAAACAAACAAACAAAAACCAACACAGAAGAATTAGAATTACTCTGTCTATCCTAATCAGCGATGAATCCCTAGCACCCAACACAACAATAGAATGCAGATCTTTCTTTTTCACATGTCTTTTGATAAATTGATATAAACTATACACCCTTTCTCTCCTGGAAATTTGAAACTCAATTGTAGGGTTCTATGAACCCCTGATTAAGAACCCTTGACAATAGCACATGATTGTGTGAGTTCTGAAGTCAATATTTATGGGTTTGAATCGCATAACACTATTGTTCTGTTGTTATAGTTTCCTCATCTGGGAGATGAGGACAGTTCACCCCACTGGTGATTACAAGCATTATATGAGTTAATGCACACAAAATGAGTAATAGCTAGAATATAATAAATTTTCATGTATGGATGTATGGAAATTTTAAGTAGCACAATACATGGTGTGTAGTACAAGGTGTCAATAAGTACTTCTTAAAGAAACAAATAACTTTTTATCTATTTGAATAATAAATTGCTAGCATAACTTTGGAAACAATAATCTGAGTCAATGTAAGCATCAAAAAGGAAAATTAAAGAATTGATTATAACACATTAAAATGTAAATAATCTCTGAATCCACAGAGGAGGGGACTATGTTTCTTTACTTAAAAATGCCAGGTACCATAAGTAGAAGTAATGATAGAACTTATTTTTTATTTATTTTTTTAAAAGATTTTATTTGTTTATTTGTCAGGGAAAGAGAGCACAAGCAGTGGGAGAGGCAGGCAGAGGAAAAAGCAGGCTCCCCGCTGAGCAAGGAGCCTGATGTGGGACTCTATCCCAGGACCCTAGATCATGACCTGAGCCAAAGGCAGATGTTTAACTGACTGAGCCACCCAGGCATCCCTAGACTTTATTTTTTTAATCAATATTTCCAATCCCTGTGGAGGCAAAAATGGAGCCTCCCAAATATGTCTAGATCCTAATCGGTGGAGTCCTTGAACATTTTACTTTACATGGCAAAAGAGACTTTACAAATGTAATTAAATTAAGAACCCATAGATGGGGAGATTTTCTGGGGTTATCTGGGTCAACACAGCCTAATCACATAAAAAAGCAGAGAACCTTTACAACCCGTGATCACTGGGAGAGTGCCTATGGGAAGAGGGTTAGTGACATAATGTAAAAAGGACTTAACCTGTTGTCACTAATCTTGCAGACAGAGCAAGAATGTGATGAGCCAAGAGAATGAGAGTAGTCCTTACAAGTTGAAAAAGCTGAGAAAACAGATTCTCCCCTAGAGCATCCAGAAAGTAATTCAGACCTGCTAAGGAATACATGTTATTCCGGTAAGACCTGTACCTACTTCTGACCTTCAGAACAGTAAGATAATAAATTTGTGTTGTCTGAAGTCACTAAATTCGTGGTACTTTGTCATGGCAGAAACAAAAAACTAATCCAACCGCTATCTAATAATCAATTCAGCAAGGCTCACCTATGGATGCTAAAAGTTTTGGGCAAAATGTTGTTGAGTAATAGGATAGTCACATGTCACCTCCCCCCATATTACTAATACACACAAAAGAGTGCACCTTTACATGGGAAGAGAAATGACATTTACTATCTTAATCAAGAGTTCAAACTTAGCATCTTTAATAAGAGGCTATTCTTACAACATGTGTCTGCTGATGAGATGTTCTATGGAGTTTACAACATAAAGTATTCTTGCCAAATGTTTTACTGCATCTAATAAAACCTACAGACCAAACTTCCTTATATTTATAAGAAATGCAGAAAATATTTAAAAGGGATATGAATAAACAGTTACACCCAAAATGTGAGATATACTATAAAACAACTGGCTTTGAGTCTTCAAAAATCAATGTAAGAGTAAAAAACTGGGAGCCTGTTCTGAATTAAAAGGTAACACAGAGCTGTGACAATCAAATGAAAATGGTAAACTCTGATTGGATTCAAGGGAAGGAGAAGAAAGAAAGAAGGGAAGAAGAAAGAACAGAAAGAAGGAAGGACGGTAAAAGAGCTACAAGATATTTTAGAGATACAATACCTATTAAAAAAATAATATACCCATGATTCCCATTAGCACCCCTTTTCCAATCATGAATAAATGCATTAGCTGTGGACTGTGGAAAGAGCATTGATTTGGAGCCATGGGATGTTGGTTCCCGTCTTATGTTCATGGATGATTTAAGGAAAGGCATTCACTATATCTCTCAGCTACCTTAACTGGATTAGGTTAGATGATGTCTACTGAACCTGAAACTTGTACATTCCTTGATTTTCCTTCAGGAGAAACTTTGGGAAGCTTTTCTTTGATGCTCAATTCTGGTGAATTTCAAATGACAAATTTCCTGAGTTTTATAAGGTTACTATTTCTGTGTAACAAAATACCGCAAATGGAGCAGCTTCAGTCAACACAAATTTATTACCTCAGAGGTTCTGGAGGTCGTAAGTCTGGACATGGTTGTGGTTCGATTCTCTGCTCTAGGTCTCAGGAGCTGAAATCAAAATGTTGACTTGAGTTATAGTTCTCATCTCAGCTCAGGATTGTCTTCCAAGTTCCCTGGTTGTTGGCAGACTTCATTTCCTTGCAAGCTTAGGACTGAGGCCCTGTTATCCTTCTAGCAGTTGGCTAGGGGTAGCTTTTAGCTCCCTCAAGTTGCCTGCAGTCCTTTACCATGTGGCCACCATAGGCAATTCACAGCATGAATGTTTGCTTTCTTCCAGGACACCAACAGCCCATCACGGCTACCTCTTCTGCCACCTGCCTTGAAGAGACACTCTGCTTTGAAAGGATTTCTGTGATTAGCTCAGGCCTACTGAATTAATCTCTGTACCATAAGGTCAATTGATTGGGACCTTAATTATATCTGTAAAATCCCTTCTGACCTATAGCATATCCTAATTATGGGAGTAAAATTCATCATATTCAAAAAATGTGGGGATTATTCAGGGCATGTTCACCAGGAAACAGTGGATCCTGAGGTCTTTCTTAAAATTCTGCTAACTATATGGCTATCTCAAATCCATTACATAAGAAAATATAATGCATCCAGTTGTTGTAAGTATGTGGAAAGCATTTTGAAATAGACATAATTTTCTGTAGAAATCATTAAAAATATTGAGTCAAATGTATTTCTTATTTTGAAGTGGTAAAAATTCAGCTTCTATAAAGACTTAAAATACAGGAATATCATAAGAGAAAATAAATCTGAAATTATGACAAATATGGATTACCACATCAGATCAATAAAGTAATACTTGCAAAAGTGTATTTTATCACATGTTAAGAGCAATCACAATGTCCTACTGATGCAAAATGTTCAGATCAAAGAAAAAATAAAAACATTTTTAGAGATTTTAGAAATTGTTAGAAAGAACTCATGAATTTGAAAGATCAATAGAGGTGAACACATTCCATGTGATTAAACAATATTTTAAGTGATTACAGGGACTCTTAACGATTTAAAGACATATCCTTAAAGTGTTTATCCAGTGTTTGAAATGCTATGGGCAGCTTTGTGCAGTGGCAGTATCGTAGCCAATGAGGTTTATCTGAGGCGCGATTATTGCTAATTGAAATGCTATGGGCAAATACAGCATTTGCTCATTTTAATATTAAGGAAGGGAGTTCCATTTACAAATGCCAGGAGATGGGGGACAAACAAAGACTTATGGACAAACAAAATGACATGCAAAAGGGCATGTGAAATATATTCATTTAACCAAAAAACTGGAAAGGTGCTATGCCAAGTTCTAGGAATTAAAAAAAAAAAAATGGGGGGGGGGCGCCTGGGTGGCTCAGTGGGTTGAGCCTCTGCCTTCGGCTCAGGTCATGATCTCAGGGTCCTGGGATCGAGCCCCACATCGGGCTCTCTGCTCGGCTTCTCCCCCTCTCTCTGCCTGCCTCTCTGCCTACTTGTGGTCTCTGTCTGTCAAATAAATAAATAAAATCTTTGAAAAGGAAAAAAGAAAAATAGGTTT
Organism: Taxidea taxus jeffersonii; assembly: GCA_003697995.1. Classification (NCBI taxonomy): domain Eukaryota; kingdom Metazoa; phylum Chordata; class Mammalia; order Carnivora; family Mustelidae; genus Taxidea; species Taxidea taxus. The sequence goes on from RCUC01158799.1 coordinate 82,326, forward strand.
TGGGAGGAAAAACAGACATTGTTCAAAAATTTTAATACTGAGTATTATTAATGATAAAGTTCGGTATGCTATTGTAGCATATAGCAATAAAACGTACTTCAATAAATGATCACTGCCATTGGAACCAGGAAAATTATATTTAAAAATAACTTTGTGTCTTCCTCTTATAATTGTTTCTTACTCCACATTAGGTTCAATGGTGATGGTGAGGGGATAGAACCATAGGGAAACAAGCTTTGTTCTTAATTTTTAAAATAGTGAAATGTTAAATGAGATATGTCTGGGTCTCATTTTCAATGCTAGATGAGAAAGATTGATAATACCATCAAACACAGCAATCCCCTATTTAAAATTAAACACATTTTGGGGCACCTGGGTGGCTTAGTTGGTTGAGCATCTGCCTTTGCTCAGGTCATGATCCCAAGGCCTTGGGATGGAGCCCCGTATTGGGCTCTCTACTCAGTGGGGGGGCCAGCTTCTCCCTTTCCTTCTGCTGCTCCCCCTGCTTGTGCTTTCTCTTGGTCTCTTTCCCACTCTCTGTCAAATAAATAAATGAAATTTTTTAAAAAATTAAAGTAAATTAAACACATTTTGAAAGTTTCATATTGGACTTTAAAAGGAAAAACAAGGATTAAGGCAGAGCTTTTTAAACTAGTGTAAAACAACTGATTTCAACAGTTAGAAAAGCACAATGCTCCGCGTAAAGGCACAGTTTAAATGCTCTCCATTCTCATCTCTCAGAAAATCCAAGTATCCTCCACCATGTGCCGGAATATCACTAATCAAGGCATATGCTGCACGCCCTGAAGCAACATCCTCATTCTTTGGAAAGCTCTTTTTCTTCTTCCTTTTTTTTTTTTTTAAGTTTTATTTATTTTGAGAGAGAGAAAGGGCGCGCGCGCGCGCGCGCGCGCACACACACACACACACACACACACACACACACGCATGAGTGACCAGAGGGAGAGGCAGAGGGAAGGGGAGAGAGAGAAAATCTGAAGCAGGCTCCATGCTCAGCCCAGAGCCGGATGCGGCGCTCGATCCCAAGACCCTCCCATCATGACCTGAGCTGAAATTAAGAGTTGGACACTGAATCATTTAAGACACCCAGGCACCCTGAATATATATATATTTTTAAGATTTATTTATTTATTTATTTATTTGACAGACAGAGATCACAAGTAGGCAGAGAGGTAGGGAGAGAGAGAGGGGGAAGCAGGCTCCCTGCTGAGCAGAGCACCCGATATGGGGCTCGATCCCACGACCCTAGGACCATGACCTGAGCTGAAGGCAGAGGCTTTAACCTATTGAGCCACTCAGGCACCCCTGAATATATATTTTTTTAATTAGCCTTCCTCTACTTCAAATTCTTCTCTTTCCCAAACTAAGTATCCCAATTTCTCTAGCAATCAGACATAATATTTTTTTGCTGTTAAATATTACTAGGTTAACTTTAGGTCACTGTTTAAAAAAAAAAAAAAAGAAGTCTTTCGAAACAACTGTAATTGAGTATTTTCCCCTTCTGTAAATTTGCTAAGAATATTTTTATAGTACCATCCAATAAATCAATAGGAGTAAGACAGGAACAGGTGAGAGTCCGGTGCACATCTTTGGCTACCTGCTTCGCAACTGAAATCAATTCAACTATTTGCTTGCTTCTAGGACACTGGAATTATTCTAGCTCTTCAAAAACGGAACTCACATTCATCTTAATAAATGTCTTACTGAAGTCTAGATGCAATCTCCCTATTGCACTTCCCTAATCTACTTGGATAGTAACACTTTCCACAGGCAAAATGAAGCTATTTGGATATGCTTTGTCATTATTGCGGCACCTCCATGCCCCTTGATTCTGAGATCAAACGTTGTTCTAAAACCCTCTACCAGCTTTGAGCCTAACATTGGTTTAATCATTTTTATCATAGGCCTGGGTGTGCATCGTGGATAAAAAAACAACAAAACAAAAAACAAATTGACAAGAATGCAGATGAATTGTATCCTTTGTAATTGACAAGAATGCAGATGAATTGTATCCTTTGTAATATTCATTGTAAAATTCATGCAGTAGCGTGTCTCTTTAGAGAGCAGCCCTGTGCAAGGCTGGGGTTTTCTGATGCATAAAGATGTGCTCTAAAAATGCCAGGGAGGTAGAACACTCATTGTGGTTGTCAATGGAATGTCCCGTTAGTAACCCCTGTGGAAATCACAAAGATCCCAAGCACACTGAGTCATGAAGGTCACCCTGCATAAATCTGTCCACATTCATGAGCGGCTATTGCTAATAACTGCCACCAAGTCAATTCAGTGTACACCCCATGCTGCTGAAATGGCAGACCTCATTGGATGAAATCCCAGCGACCGCTTTCTCATTTCTTATTATTTATCTTTAAGGCAGTACAGTATCTATTCAGAAACATGCCCTTGAGCATTTGCATCTCTGAAATGGCATTTGTTAACGTGCCTACCGTTTGAGAGAAGCATCTATTATTGGGGCGTACACATTTCAAAGGAAAAATACTGGTTATAGCTCCTTCTATAGAGATATGACATAGTTAGCACATTCTTGGTCTCTTGCAACAATGACAAGTTGAAATAGCTAGGTAAAGAATTGTAGTTCTTCTAAGCCCTGACAACTAAAGATCATAATTTTTATATCACAATAATAATAGTTATAATATACTATGGTATATGTTTTACATATTTCCCAGCTTAAAATTTCATTGGAGCATTATTTATTTTTAAATAACGTAATGTAGGGAAGATTCTAAATTTCCCATTTTATATAGAATGAAACACATTCAGAAAGGCTAAGATACTTGTTCAAGTCACATTATAAGGAGCTATATTTAAGGTCTGCTCCAAATATGATGCCTTTTCAATTCTGGTTCTCTGATTTTCAAGATTATAGATATATAATTTTTTTTCTTTTCCATTTTTTAAAATTTTTTTATTTAAACATATAATGTAACCCCACCACCCTCTCCCAATAGATATATAATTTTTAATTAATCACACAATTATTCAAAAAATAACCCAATCATTTATATGCTGTTGAATTATGTTCTTTCCTTGTCTGGATATATTAATTTTATTTAACTTATGCAATTATTAAATACATATAATCCATCTGTGAATATCATTTCCTACTGCATTAATCTAGGCTCTAGTTTTATTCTATCACTGAGGTATATTCTATTATTGAAAAATCAATTATAATATAGTGTTTAAATCTTGATTGTCCAAATACATGTCATAATATAAATTAATACTATGTAAGTATTCAAATTGAATTCCTAAATAGAACAGCCTATAAAACCAAATTCATGACATCAAGAAAAACACAAGTTAAAAAATAATCCCAGAATGTTAACAGAAACAAAACAAGAATGTGAAAGTCAAGAGAGAGAGGAAAGGACAAAAAGAAATCTAATCTGTAAATGATGGATGCCTCTAAAAAGAGGATTACAACAAGTCAAATAGAAAGTTCAAAAGCATAAAGAAAATTAAACCACTGACTGAAAAAGGACCCGAATCTGCAGATCAACAAAGCATAATATTATATAATGGTTAAGAAATGGGATTTTGAGCTAGAGAATAGTGCTGGGTCCTGATTCAAGGTAAGTTATTAAAATCCTCAAAGCTTCATTTTTCTCACATGTAAACATCAAGTGTCCTGAGGGTCAAATGAGATCATATTTGTAAATGGCTTAGCCAAAGTTTTGGCATATTAAAATCGTTTAATACATGTTTGTGCTCATCAATATGATGACAGTAGTTATGATATTTAAATTATGATAGGCCTACAGAAAATATTAATTTAAAATAATAAACATCTACCTTCTGTTGAAATGTCTAATTTTGAAGAATTTTGCAAACATCCTGGCAGAAAAAAATAAAAACAAAAATAAAACACTGCATAATGGAAATTTTATTGGAAAGGAATTTTAGGTCTGAGAAATACTCTGTATGTTTATTTCTTTCTGAGAATCCAGAAAAAAAAAGTCATTTATATGAAATTTGACAAATTAAATTAATGGGAAACATTTACTCAATAAATGGTATATCTGTTTGGAAAAATATGAAATATGTAATATTTCATTTTAGAAAAATACATAGAACTCCAAATAAGTGCTTAAAGAAGACACAGGGAGATGTTTCTGTAACCCTGATGTGAAACAGAAAGACAGACTTGACTCTGTATTAGAACTTCTGGTGACAAAAAATATGATGATAAATTTAAAAGATAACAAACCAGAGAAATATTGAATATGACAAAGGGTAACCTAACACTACTACATGTCATTAGAATAAAAAGGGATAAAAGAAACACACTGGCAATTAACAAGTGAGGAAATACAAATGACAAACCTATTAGTCAAACAATAATAATTTAAAAACATGTAAAGAAAAATGAGACTGATTAGTCACCTGTCAGATTAGCAAAAGTGAAAATTATTTCTAATGGCCTATGATGTTATAGTAAAAATAGCTAGTTAAGGTATTTTTTTTTCTTTTAAATGAGCTTTATTTTTAGAGCAGTTTTAGGTTCACAACAAAACTGGGCAGAAAGTACATGGTTCCATAGACCTCTGCCCCCACCATACAGCTTTCCCCACTATGTCCATCCTAAAGCAGAGCTGGCACATTTGTTGTAATTGAGGAACCTAACCAGACACAGCTTTATCACCTAAATCAACAGTTTACATTAGGGTTCCTTCTTAGTGTTATATAGGTTTTAGCAAATGTATGATGACATTTCTCCATCATTATAGTATCATACAAAATTCCACTGCCCTAAAAATTATCAATGCTCTGTTTATTCATCCTCTCTTCCAACTAACTCCTGTCAAAAATTCATCATCTTACTGTCTCCATCATTTTGCCTTTTCCAGAATGTCTTATAGTTGGAACCATATACTATGCAGCATTTGCAAATTGATTTCTTTCACTTAGCAATATTTATTTGAGCCTCCTTCCTATCTTTTATGGCTTGATAGCTCAGTTCTGTATAGCATAGAATAATATTCCATTGTCTGGATATATAACAGTTTATTTATCCATTTACTTACTGAAGGGTATTTGTTTTGCTTCTAAGCATTAGCAATTATTAATAAAACTGCTATAAACACAAAAGTGCTTTAATTTTCTCACTGTATATACGTAAAGAGGTATGTGTGCATGTGATGTATATATATATCATACATCATTTGTATCACTTGTAGACACCTTGACACTTTAACCTTAAATATTATAATTTGTATGTCTTAATAACAAGGATATCCTCCGTGTAATAGAAATACATAAATTCATCATCACTTCAAGAAATTTAGCATTGTACAATTCAATCATATAATATAAATTTCATATTCAAATATCACAAATTGTCCCTTAATTATTTCATAAGTGTTTTTTTTGTTTCTGGATACAATATTCAATCAAGGATTACAAAATTGAATATAGCCGCCATGACTCTTTACAGTCTCCCAACATCCATGTTTCTATTTATATTCTCCCCAACACTGACATTTTAAAAAATCTAGGCTAATGGTTTTGCAAAATGTTCCTTAACTTGGATTTGCTTGTTTTTTTCACCACTACTGACAACATTGCTACATATGTGACACTGTGTCTTCCCAGGGCTTTTTAGCAGGAACATGATGTCAGTTTGACACAGGGTTGCTGGTATCAAAGTTTAATCCTTTGGTGAGCCCATAAATTTCTCCAATGTAAAGGAACTTTTAAAAAATTTTATCCTCTTGGGGCTCCTGAGTGGCTCAGTGGGTTAAGCCTCTGCCTTTGGCTCAGGTCATGATCTCAGGGTGCTGGAATGGAGCCCCAGCTCTCTGCTCAGCAGGGAGCCTGCTTCCCCCCTCTCTCTCTGCCTGTCTCTCTGCCTACTTGTGATTTCTGTCAAATAAATAAATAAACTCTTTTTTAAAAAAAATCCTATCCTCTTACAATAAAGAAGTAATCTGTGGGGCAATACTTTGAGACCATGGAAATAATTTGTTCCCAAACAACCGTTCACCCAGTAATTCTGGTAACCATTGAAGATCCTCGTCTGAATTAATTATTTCAATGGGAGTTGTCATGTGACTTCCTATTTCTAGCATTCCTTCTTATTAATTTGTACTTTATATAAAAGAACTTTTTTTTTTTCTGCGAGCCCTCAACACTAGTTCAGTACTATTATTGAATTCTAGATTCTTTTATATTCATTGTGTTATACATAAAACAGTGTTGTTATTCTTTTTGATGCTTAAGCTGTCAGTATTTGGCCAGTGAGAGCCATTTAATCTTTCTGCTTAATTACTTTATGATGAAAGTACTGCCATTAGAATACTAAAGTTAGTCAAGTAATAGAATTATTCCTAAAGTACTTTTAAATTGTACCATTTTTTTAAAAAAATCACACATTTATTATAAATTAAATATGATTTCCTATTATAAGCCAAAGCTGTGATAGTGAAGTGGCACCTGGGTGGCTCAGTGGGCTAAAGCTGTGACACTGTGACCTGCTAGAATATGGAGATGTCATCGTCCCATTTGTTCTAGTCTATAAGAAGTAGGCTGGGGGATGTGGATGGTAAAGGAGGATTCTAGCAATGTCAATGTGGTCTCTCCAGCAAGAAAGGATTGAGAAGGATAACAGTCATTTATCCTTTTTTTGGCAAGTAATAGCTGCTTTATTTTTTTTTCCAAGATTTTATTTATTTATTCGTGAGAGACAGAGAGAGAGGGAGAAGGACCAACAGGTTCCCCACTGAGCAAGGAGCCCAAAACGTGACTTGGTCTCAGGCCCCCAGGATCATGACCTGAGCTGAAGGCAGACGCTTAACTGGCTGAGCCACCCAGGTGTCCCAGTAATAGCTGCTTTAAATAAATTATTTGCAATTTTGCAAATATATGTTACATATCCCATTCCTTATTTCAAACAACAGAAAAGCAAGTACACCAGATATATAAATAGAATAAGCTGCATATAGAGGATGTTATGTGTTTATTACAAAGCCACAAAGAAAATATTTTTCTGCAGTTTAGAAATCTAATTTACAGTTAATATTGAAAAGGTTAGATAACATTTTTTTTTTTTTGCCTTTTCAAACAGAATTTTGCAATTGAGAATGGAAATGAAACCAGAACTTGGAATAATTAGAAAAGAAGGCTAAAGAAGTAAACTAAATTCCAAAATTTTGAGTCTGGAAAATGAAGATAACCTATCAAACATTTGTAAGTGATCACTTCCTATGTGTTAGGCATTTAACTAAGTGCTGGACAGTGTTTCAATGACTAGGATACAAGAGTTACCTTAGAAGAGCTCAATGTCTAAAGAAAGGTAACAAATGTTAACACTAACTTTAAAAGAATATGGTAAGTGCTTAAACCAAAACATAGACAAAAGCCAATGAGAACACAGAGAAGGTAACTAACTATATTTGGGGGAGGGATGGAAGTAAGCAAAAAATACTAAAATAAAATAAGAAAACATGACAATTATGTCTCCGAAGATATTTCTGATTTGCCAGATAAAGGGGACATGCTACACAGAGTAAAAGGAAAGAATATTGATTGACTGCATAGATAGATTAGACAATTGGATAGATAGATGATAGATGGGTAGATAGAAATATAAGAGATGGAAAACAAATGAGTAATAGTTTCTTTTAATGGAAACAACACCTACGAAAAACCAGTGTCAGATAGGCTGGAAAGGTAGTTTTTTGTTTTTGTTTTTGTTTTTTTTACCAGAACGTTTTACCAGGCAATGATGTTTAATAAAAAGCAAAATACCAGACTTTGCAGTGGAAAAGGTGATCAAGAATGGGGGTCTGTTCACTACAGCAGTGGTTCAAGAGACTGGTTTGACTAGATATGTTAAACAGTTCAGTTTAATCAAAATTTATTGAGGACCAGACACTAAGTTCCTGGAGTTCAAAGAGCACTGTTGACAATAAAATTACTCCAGGGCACCTGGGTGGCTCAGTTGGCTAAGCATCTGCCTTCTGCTCAGGCTAAGATCCCAGGGTCCTGGGAGCAAGCGGCATATAGGGCTCCTTGCTCAATGGGGAGTCTGCTTCTCCCTTTTCCTCTGCCCGTCTCCCCCACTCATAAATCTTCCTTGCTCTACCTCTCTCCCTCCTTCTCCTTTTCTTTCTCTCTCTCTTGCATGCATGTATGTGCGTGTGTGTGTGTGCTCTCTCTGTCAAATAAATAAATAAATAAATAAATGTCTTTAAAAAAACACTCCAGATGACAGTCACTATTTATCAAGTATTGATGCACTATGAGTGCACAAAATGTAATTCTTACAACAACCCCATACTATGGGGAGAGTGCACATCTTCACTGTGCAATGAGAAAACTGAGGGCACAATCTAGGAACAGCCAAGAAGAGATGAGAAATCCGAGAGAGAGAGAAAGAAGAGGAGAAGGGAGGGGAGATGAGAGTGAGGAGGAATATAGAAGACTACAGGCTAAATCATATAGTAGGAATAAAAATGTCAAAGAATGTCAAAAAACTACCTGTACATGATCTTTTATTTTCCTTATTAATACTATGAATATAATTTCAGAATACTTTATTGACAATCATTAAAGAAAATTATTGTAATGAGAGCTCTACCTACACTCCTTGAAAACGTGTATTCTTCTACTAGTTATTGCAACATGGTCATTCGATTCCATAAAAATGTTTTCTATTCACAAGCAAAAAAAAAGTGCAGAGGAGGATGCCTGAGTGGCTGGGTCTGTTAAGAGTTTGACTCTTGATTTTGGCTCAGGTCCCGATCTCGGGGTGGTGAAATTCAGTCCCCTGTCAGGCCTCATGTTGGGTATGGAGCTGCTTTAGTTTTTCTCTTACCCTGACCCTCTGCCACTCCCAATTTAAAAAAGGTAGAGAGAACATTGTTGTCAATGTATTTCAATTGCAAAACAAATGTCTTTTAATAAGGATACAGAAGATAAAAATATTGGCATATAGATACTGGTACATTCTAGATATGTTACTGTAAACTTTGGGTTTCATTAGATGACTTTAAATTATAATTAGATTTTCTCATTTTTACACTTACCAAATTATAGAAAAATAATAGAGAAATTTAAAGAAAGGCACTATGTTCATGTGTTTTGCTCATAAAGAGAATCGCTTTGACTGGATTTGAAATTTCAACTGTGGTCTAGCCACTAAAATCCATTCCATGCCAACAATAACATCTTCAAAGTTTCATAACATAAAGTCACTTTCAAAGTCTCCACAATGGAGTGTAACAATCTGGGGACCATTGCCAAACCATATGAAAACAAACAAGACATTTGATTTGTGTGGCATAAAACCATGCTGCAAAAAATCTTAATATGCTAGATATATATTGGGAAATGTATTTAAAACTGTGAATTCAAAATGTTATTTTGTGGTTGTCCATGAAACAAATATTACCCTCTATTATACCATAACATCTCTTATGTACTCCATCTTTTGAGTTCGATTACTAGCACATAGTTCACCATTCCTTCTAATGATGAACATCACTACTGTATCTAACTGTCAGGTCAGGAATTTTCACAAATCAGAAATATTTCAGATCATAGCTACAGAAACAAAAGTGCTTCTCACTTAAGTATATTTCAACTTAATACAGTACAGCACTGTTTCACTTTATAAAAATGTTTATAACATACACTAGCATTACAATAAGTTAATCTGGTAGTCAGTATAGGAACCTCCAGTCTTGTTTTATAGGTGAGGAAATTTAAAACCAAATGATCAACTGACTTCTTCAAGGTCACACAACAAAACAGTGCAAGGATCAAATCAGGTCTCCTGACAACACGGTGTTTTTTCTACCCCATTACAGAAACAAATATACCTCATTCTCTACTGGAGGTATTTCAGACAAGTCCTTAGCACTTTCTTAAAGTTGGTTGAGTAAACAAAGTGCATCAGTGATGGCAATTTTAAAAAAGAGAAAGGGTTACTGTCATCTTATAACAAACTCTAGCTTGCCAGATTTCTGTGTTAATTTCTGTTACCAGTCTGATTACACAAACATTTAATGCCTACCTGCAGACACAGAATCTACATTAGTACAGCACCACTGTGTTCCATCGTTCTTATACAAAATAATAAAGAAACAGTACGACTCAGCAGGTTAAGCAATGAGCTAGGAACTTCAGGCTCTGTGAATCCTACTCTGTAGTACCTTGGTGATTCCTGATAGCTAAAATGTTAAGAATTTAACTGGTTAAATCCCATTTGAAGTTAAAATGAGTCCATTTAGCTCAGGAAAAATGCTCTATAGTTTGGGTAATAATCTTATTTGAATGTTCTTCCTCCCTCTTGTGTTCTCTAGACGACAACTAACCTACTGATGACCTACGAATCCCCCGTTGAGAGATGATTAGGGTTACAATCCCCTAACAGGAATGCTAATATAAAAAAGGGTTATGTGTGACAAAGCTGTCTCTAGCTCCAGCAGCTGGCCCCTAGTAACAGTGCTCTGGTGATCTGATCAATTCCTATAATAAATAATTTTGGAAAACAAATGCTTTCTCTACATGCAGTGCTCTAAAACCATTCCTGTAAGCAAAGTTAGGATAATTTGCTCTTTGGGTTCTTACTCCTTCCTAGAGCGCTACAGCTGCTACAAAGAAAGCAACCACCATATTGCATGGAGCACTGGGTGTGGTGCATAAACAATGAATCCCTGAACACTGAAAAAAATAAAATTAAGATGCTAAAAAAGATTAAAGGCAGACATTTAAAATAAAAAAATAAAAAAGAAAGCAACCACCCTTTGCTCTCTTCCAATTAAAAAAGCAAAGAAACAAAAGCCTCTCTTCCAAATCTCTAATTAACATAACTCAGGAAAATATCAGATAATTTGCATGAGAAGCAGGCAGGATGTTGCTCAGGGAAAGGAAATGAAGGGAAGATTCCCAAACCTCACAACTGGGGAAGGGACTGATGGAAGCAGAGATTGGAGCTAAAATTAAGAGCTAGATCTTGGTGATGTCTTAAGAAAGCAACAGAGCAGAGTAGGAGCGATTAAGGCTAAAATGAGTAAATGTACAAGCAGTGAGTTGAAAGACTAATGAGAATCCCCATCCTTCCTAACTTCTAATTCTAAATCAAAACTGAGAGGACTGGGGTGACAACTACAGGATAGTTCACACAAGGAAGATGTGCAATGGGTCACTTTGTGATATTAAGCTCCCTTCAAAGCTTCCTTAATTTTTTAATGAGATTGTACAAATTTAAATGAAGAATAGTTTTTAATCTGTGAAAAACAAATGTAATTTTTATTTTCATATGTCACTTGTACATGATTCCAAAGCTAATATTCTTTCTGGAAGATGAACAGGCTGTGTGCATGATCAAATATTCAATAACGGTTGGTCAGAGTGCTTGAATTCAGGGAAAAAAAAAAACAACAACACATGGATTTAGTCATTATTAGTTCTCCATCCTTCTTTCCTTCCTTCTTTCTTTTTTTAATTCATCCAAGAAACATATGCTGTGTGTACTTGTCAGTGTCTTGGGTTTAAGTATAAGATGCTGATTTTTCCTTCAATTTTCTCTGTAGCTAGTAGTTTTATCCAGGAAAATTGAGGAACAAACCAAAAACCATGATTAGGCTTTGTGTCTACCCACATTAATGAACATTATCTCTGATGGTTTACTTCAGGTTGAAAAAAATTAAAGGAATTCCCCCATCCCACCATGGGAAAAGAAATGCTAGTACCTTTCTGGACTCATAGGCAGATGAACTAAGTTATAACAGGTGAGTATCCATCATGATGCTATATTTTGAGACAGTTTGCTAAAATTTTTATATACCCAATCTTGCACAATCTTGACATAAGAAATGATAGCCTTAAATCTATATTATCAGGACCAGCCCTTCAACCTGTTACATACGGTGTGGCACTTGTCTATCCCATCTGTTTAGGAGACTATAATCTTACTCTGTGTACTCTGAGCATCCTAAAATTATATAATCGATTAATAGTTTGTAGGTACTACATTCATCAAACCCTTTAAAGTATTAAAGATAATACTTTATCTATAGCCAACATAATCTTAGAACTTTCACAGATAAGTTATCACATACATAGCCTCTGAATTATACAAACAATATTCCAATTTTATTATAACCAGTGATTCAGACATGTGAAAATATTTTGATAGACCTCCTAAATGAGAAGTAAAAGAATCATAAACTTTGTAAGTACTAAAATTGAGGAAAGAAAAGACTTTGAGGACCAATGAGCAGTCCCCACATATTTCCCTAACACATTTAACACAATGCCAAATAGTGAATACTCACAAGTTCTCCAAACATTGTCCCTAGTCACATAATGTCTACTGGGGGGATAGATATACAAAGTTTAAATATTAATGAACACCGCTGTGCACTTTTTAAAATGCCACAAAATGGAACAAAAATAGTCCCCTACTCAAAAATATAATAATAATGAGGCCAACTTCAAGCTGCAATTTCTCTGAGTAATGATAGTTGAGATCTTCAAGTTGAGTAGGAATGATTATTGGCTGGAGGGAGGATACAGGGTTAAGAAGGTTTCTCTTCTATTGGAGGGAAATGTTTATGCAAATGTCCTGATAAGTAAAAGCGGTGGGTGCATTAGAGAAATTGCAAGTAGATGCTTCACTTTTGAACAAGTGCCAGGATGCTGTGAAAAGACTCTGATGTGAGACGCAGACATCATTACACAGTCCTGGAGGCCATGTTAAAGGATCACATTTTATTTTTTTGTTTTTATTTTTTTAAAGATTTTATTTATTTATTTGTCAGAGAGAGTGAGCACAGGCAGACAGAGTGGCAGGCAGAGGCAGAGGGAGAAGCAGGCTCCCCGCTGAGCAAGGAGCCTGATGCGGGATTCGATCCCAGGACGCTGGGATCATGACCTGAGCCGAAGGCAGCTGCTTAACCAACTGAGCCACCCAGGCATCCCAAAGGATCACATTTTAAAAATTCCAATTACTAGGAGGAATTTTTGGTAGTAGTAAGATACTAATACTGTCCAATAAAGCTGTCTTGTAGAAATTGAATTAAAGGGGGCTGCTGCTGCATTTTTTTCTGCCCAGCCAATGCCAAATAACAATTTCTTTTTATGAGTATGCCACAAGAACATGCAACAATTACAACCACTTGTTTCTTGAATCAGGGAAATGTATTACTTTTCTCAAAAAACAATAAACACTACAGTGTTGTATCAGGAATACCATACATTGTAGCCAAAGATAAGATCAATTGTTCTCAACTATAGGCAAATGGGTCACTCAGAGAACATCTGGCAATGTCTGCAGACAGTTTTAGTTGTCAGATGTTGGGAATTGTCAAACATTGGTTGCTACTGGCTACTGGGTAGAAGCCAAAGATGTTACTAAACATCTTACAAGACATAGCTCCCCACCACAAAGAATTTTTAAGTCCAAAATGTCAGTAGTACTGACATTTGAGAAACTGTGTTTTTGATCAGTAGGACTGTCACTGGATTCCTGGTATCTTCTCATATACTCCCTCCTCTGTAAACATTTCATGGTCATTAAATGACCATAGGTGGATCCAAGGTTAAGCACATCTTGGATCCTTCCATGGCAAGGTAGACATGGACATATAATGCAAAGCAATTTTAGGCTTGAAGCAGCTATATTGCTGTCACCAAAATTAAAATCTGATCATTAAAACGGCTAAAGGTGAGTCCTAGCATATAATATAGTTAAAACTTAGCATATAATATAATTAATAATTAATAATTAATAAAATTAATTAATTCTTTATGCAGGAAATAAGAATGAGACGAGCTGGAGATCAGACAGTAAGGGAATTCTTAGGTTGATGGCACCAAATTAAATGGCAATTGGCTGGCCTTATGCTGATGAAAGGGAAATACTGAAGAGACTGGATTAGATTTATCATTCAATGAAAAACATTTACAACTCTGTGTGTGTACATGGGAGGGTGTGTGTGTGTTGAAATATTTGCAGTAAGGCATACCTTGTGAGCTACTACTATATGGCTTCAATCTAAAATAACATTTTTTAACCTAGTAAATTAAAACTATTTGTTTTCATTTTATAAATGGCAGTTTAAAAGGATATATATTCTATTGTGTGTCCAGGTCATAATAACTTGAAATGCAAATTCCAATGAAAGAGCTATGACAGTGGTGCAGGCAACAGGGACCATAACAAAGAAATCACGTGGTTTTCTGTATATATGGAAATGACATTTCAATTCTACAAGGTGATAAGAACTTGGCACAGAAATATGCTCCAGGTTTCTCTTGGTCACAGTTAAAACCAGTTTATAAAGACTTAAATTAAAGAGTAAATGAGAAAATACCCTTAAACTATCAAATTCAGAGCTAAGACCTCATCTATTTATATAGGAAACATGTTAAAAGAACCAGTCTCACCAGATTAGCAATTTCAGACTACTTAAAGGTTGAAAAGTTTTTCATATGCATCAGAACTTTTTTTTAGTAATACGGGAACTATTTCTTCATCGCTGAATTTAAGAAAAA
>ML109003.1:0-74836 GCA_003697995.1 Taxidea taxus jeffersonii
GCAGCAACTTCTTCCTAGGAACAATGCCAAAGGCAAGGGAAGCAAGGAAAAAAATGAACTATTAGGACTTCATCAAGATCAAAAGCTTTTGCACAGCAAAGGAAACAGTCAACAAAACCAAAAGACAACTGACAGAATGGGAGAAGATATTTGCAAACGACATATCAGATAAAGGGCTAGTATCCAAAATCTACAAAGAGCTTAGCAAACTTAACACCCAAAGAACAAATAATCCAATCAATGCATGGGCAGAGGACATGAACAGACATTTCTGCAAAGAAGACATCCAGATGGCCAACAGACACATGAAAAAATGCTCCACATCACTGGGCATCAGGGAAATACAAATCAAAACCACAATGAGATACCACTTCACACCAGTCAGAATGGCTAAAATGAACAAGTCAGGAAATGACAGATGCTGGCGAGGATGTGGAGAAAGGGGAACCCTCCTACACTGTTGGTGGGAATGCAAGCTGGTGCAACCACTCTGGAAAACAGCATGGAGGTTCCTCAAAAAATTGAAAATAGAGCTACCTTTTGACCCAGCAATTGCACTACTGGGTATTTACCCTAAAGATACAAACGTAGTGACCCAAAGGGGCATGTGTACCCGAATGTTTATAGCAGCAATGTCCACAATAGCCAAGTTATGGAAAGAACCTAGATGTCCATCAACAGATGAATGGATAAAGAAGAAGTGGTATATATACACAATGGAATACTATGCAGCCATCAAAAGAAATGAAGTCTTACCATTTGCAACGACGTGGATGGAACTAGAGGGTATTATGCTTAGCGAAATAAGTCAATCGGAGAAAGACAACTATCATATGATCTCCCTGATATGAGGAAGTGGAGATGCAACAGGGGTGGCGGTTAAGGGGGTAGGAAAAGACAAAATGAAACAAGATGGGATCGGGAGGGAGATAAACCAAAAGAGACTCTTAATGTCATAAAACAAACTGAGGGGGTGGGGGGAAAGAGGTTGGGAGAGGGTGGTGGGGTTACATTTTATGTTTAAATAAAAATAAAAATATTAAAAAAGGAAGAATAAAACTGGACCATTTCCTTACACCACACACAAAAATAGATTCAAAATGGATGAAGGCCTCAGAATGAGACAGGACTCCATCAAAATCCTAGAGGAGAGCCTAAGCAGCCACCTCTGGACTTTGGCCACAGCAACTTCTTGCTAGACACATCTCCAAAGGCAAGGGAAATGAAAAAAGAATGAACTATTGGGACTTCATCAAAATAAAAAGCTTTTTCACAGCAAAGGAAACAGTCTACAAAACCAAAAGACCACCAAAGAATGGGAGAAGATATTTGCAAATGTCTTATCAGATAAAGGGCTAGTATCCAAAGTCTATAAAGAACTTATCAGACTCAACATCCAAGAACAAATAATCCAATCAAGAAATGGGCAGAAGACAGGAACAGGCATTTCTCCAAAGAAGACCTACAATGGCCAAGGGACACAGGAGAAAATGTTCCACATCACTGGGCCTCAGGTAAATACAAATTAAAACCACAATGAAATACCACCTCCCACCTGTCAGAATGGCTAAATTAACAAGTCAGGCAATGACAGGTGTTGGCAAGGATGCAGAGAAAGGGAAACTCTCTTTGGGGACTGGTGGAAATGCAAGCTGGTGTAGCCACTCTATAAAACAGTATGGAGGTTCCTCAAAAAGTTGAAAGTTACCCAGTAGTTACCCAGGACCCTGCAATTTCACTACTAATATCTACCCCAAAGATAAAAATGTAGTGATCCTGTACTCCAATGTTTATAGCAGCAATATTCACAATAACCAAACTGTGGAAAGAGTCCAGATATCCATCAACAGATGAATGGATAAAGAAGATGTGGTGTATATATATACAATGGAATACTACCCAGTCATCAAAAAAATATTAAAAAATGAAGTCTTGCCGTTTGCAATGATGTGGACAGGACTAGAGGGTATCATTCCAGGCAAAATAAGTCAATCAGAGAAAGACAATTATCATATGATCTCACTCATGTATGGAAATTAAGAAACAAGACAGAGGATCATAAGGGTAGAGAGGGAAAAACAAAATAAGATGAAAACAGAGAGGGAGGTAAACCATAAGAGGCTCTTAACTATAGGAATCAAACTGAGGGTTCCTGGAGGGGGGAGGGGGGAGAGACAGGGTAACTGGGTGATGGGCATTTAGGAGGGCATGTGATGTAATGAGAACTGGATGTTATTTACAACTGATGAATCACTGACATCTACCTCTGAATCTAATAATACATAACATCTTGGGAGCCTGGGTGGCTCAGTTGTTGAGTGTGTCATGATCCCAGGGTCCTGGAATTGAGCCTAGCATTGGGCTCCCTACTCAATGGGAAGCCTGCTTCTCCCTCTTCCACTCTCCCTGCTTGTGTTCCCTCTCTCGCTGTGTCTTTCTCTGTCAAATAAATAAATAAATAATCTTTTTAAAAATACATTATGTCTTAATTAGTCGAATTTAAATTAAAAAATGTTTAATTAAAAAACATACAAAAAAACAAAAAGCCTGGGATGCCTGGGTGGCTCAGTTGGTTAAGCAGCTGCCTTCAGCTCAGGTCATGATCCCAGCGTCCTGGGATCGAGTCCCACATCGGGCTCCTTGCTCAGCAGGGAGCCTGCTTCTCCCTCTGCCTCTGCCTGCCACACTGTCTGCCTGTGCTTGCTCTCGCTCTCTCTCTCTGACAAATAAATAAATAAAATCTTAAAAAAAAAAAAAACAGGAAAAAAAAAACCCAAAAAATCTAATGTCATTTCATCCAATAAAAAATATCCAATAAAAAATTTGTTATTTCTTCAAAGCTTCTTTTTCTATAAAGCTATCTTTTTTTGTTATTAACATATTTGTTTCAGGGGTACAGGTCTGTGATTCATCAGTCTTACACAACACATTGCTCATCACAACACATACCCTCCCCAATATCGATCACCCAGCTACCCCCTCCCCCTTTCCCTCCCCCCCAGCAACCTCTAGTTCTATCCATGCCATTGCAAATGGCAAGATCTCAATTTTTTTCATGGCTGCTTCATATTCCATTGTATAAAAATACCACACCTTTTTAATCCATTCATATGTCGATGGACATCTGGGCTCTTCCCATAGTTTGGCTATTTGAACATTAAAGCTTTCATTATTAAAGCTGTTATATAGAAAAGAAATAAATGGTGAAAATTTGTATAAATAAGTTGGCATCATTTGGCAAAAATGAGCTTTGCATGTGAAAAAACAAAATAACAGAGAAAATGGAGCAATAGCTCTCCAAAATTCCAAAATTTTAATTTTTAAATCATAAAACTGCACTAGCACAGACAAAATTTACCAATATATGAACTAAAGGATGGAAGCACCCTTTTTTTTTAGGAGTTTACTTCTGGAAAACTCAAAGCTAGAAACAAAATTTAAATTGCATGAAGAATTGCAAAACAAGCGAAGCAGGGCTAATTGGCCAAAAATAAATAAACTAACCCCAAATATGTGAGAAATGAACAGAAACACCATGTTCCTGTAAGTATCCCAGGGTTCATAAAAATAGCTCAAAACCTCTGAAAATCTCTAATAAGTAGACATAAATATTTAAGACACTTTAATATTTGTAAAACTGTCACCATCGTGCACAAAATTACCACTATGTGACAAACTTCTATGATTGGGAATATTTATTTTTGACCTATTTGTTGTTTCAATTTCCCTATAACCTCCACTATAGTCTTACACATGGTAGATGTTTGACAAATGTTAGTTGTCTTCTATTTATTAGCATGCCTTCACCATTATTAAAGGAAGAAGATGCTAACAAAGATTTCTGAGACCTACCTTCAAGTTCAAACCATCTCCAAATAGACCTTAATTGGTAAAAAGCCCAATTACTGGAATGGTGTCTGGGTTGGTTAAGCGATCAACTCTTGATCTCGTCTCAGGTCATGAACTCTGGATCATGAGATCAAGCCCTGTGACAGGTGACACAGTGGGCATAAAGCCTGCTTTAAGAGTCTCTCCCTCTCCCTCTACCTTCCCCCTTCCACACTCCTCATCTGGTTTGCCAGATGTATACACTCTCTCTAACAAAAAATAAAAAAAGAAAGAGAAAATAGAAGCCCAATTATAGGAAATCAAACAGGAGGTTGTTATGAAGTGCTTTGGGGCATTTTTAAAATGATTTTATTTATTTATTTGTTTGTTTGTTTGTTTGTTTATTTGAGAGTGCATGAACAGGGAGAGGGGCAGAATGAGAGAGACAAATAGACTCCCCATTGAGCATGGAGGCTGAAGTGGGCTCAATCCCAGGACCTTGAGACCATCACATGAGCTGAAATCAGATGAGGTCCAACATTCAACTGACTGAGCCACTCAGGTGACCCTGTGCTTTGGGGTTTTTAATGCAAGAAAAGAGTAAGGAAGAGGTAGATATTGGAGAGAGTCAACCAATGCATCAAATTAATAAGATGTAGGAGGTCCAGAAGCTGTGCTTGGATCATGCAGACAAAATGGAATAGCTCAGAAGCTCCATCTGTGAATGCTGAGTATCTATTGAGGCACTCTTTACTAAGCCAGACAAAAACCAGAGATGAATCCTCACTGTGGTCAGAAAACACTGGCCAAAGCATACCAGAAACCTCCAATTTCTAACACATGTATAACCCTGCAATGGAAAAGGAGTACTCCACAGTCCAACACAACTCAGTGAAAATATGTCTTTATGAAGACTCAAGTCCTTTTATATGCATTTTGTATTCAGCAGACTTCATTAATTTTTCCCAAAGATCTTAGCACTAAGAATGATATACATTGGTGAACAAATACACTTTGGTTTTAATGGCCTAGATATCAAAAAATGTACATTACAACTTGCCTTCCAGTTTACTACCCACTCATTGAGTCTGACCACAACTAAATTAAAAGTCACTGGGAATCCACAATTAAAGATATAAGACACAAATCACTATGCTTTGAACGTCCTCTTCCATGGCTCAACCCCCAGACTCAGCCTGAAACAACGTGCCAGCCTTACATTCCTATAAACATACTCTATGCTTGGATGTCAATGGTTACCACCAAACTCTCTGAATCCATTAATCAAATTCTTTTCACATGGTTGGTTAAAAGCAATTCTGTTTGGGGAGTTGCTAAGCAGCTTTGTCTCCTTCCTGGAGATCCATGATTAGTTGTTGAATGTCTTAGTCTTGTTGGCTCCGCAGTTGCTGGGGTGGTGGGCTAGCCATTGTTAGGCCGTGAGGCGATAGCTCTACCTCAGACAACAGCTATACCACTTCCATTTGAGAAAGCCTATTGCCAAGTTTTTTGAGAGATGGTGGGGATGGGGGTACTGTTAATTTGGCCCAGTGTCTCTTGGCCAGAATGATTTTATTTGGAAATCTGTTTCATCTAGATTTAGAGAAGGTCTCTGCCTTCATAAAGAACAGTGACCTTACCAAGGGACTCTGTGCCATCAGGTTAGAACCTGTAGAAGAGCACTAAGTGTTTGCCCAGCCTTCAAGTGGACAGATTTAACTCTTGAAGGTTTCCAATTGTGTTTACCCAACAGCCTCCACGATTCCAGCAAAGTCAACAGAATCCTGTCTGCTGAGTGGCTAGTTGTGATTAATTCATTGGTGATGAAGAAAACATTCCAGTCAAAATGTATGATTTTTGGAGCACCTGGGTGGCTCAGTCGGTTAAGCATCTGCCTTTGGCTCAGGTCATAATTTCAGGGTCCTGGGATCAAGCCCTATTGCCTCCCTGCTTCTCCCTCTTCTCCTCCTCTCAGTCATGCTCTCTCTCTCTCAAATTAATTAATTAATTAATTAATTAATTTTTTTTAAAAAGGAGCTGAGATGCCCTTCAACAGATGAATGGATAAAGAAATCCAACACAATGGAATATTACTGAGCCATCAGAAAGGATGAATACTCAACTTTTGCATCAACATGGATGGAATTGGAGGAGATTATGCTAAGTGAAATAAGTCAAGCAGAAAAAGGCAACTCTATGGTTTCACTTTTTTGTGGAACATAAGGAGTAGCATAGAGGACATTAGGAGAAGGAAGAGAAAAATGAAAGGGGGGAATCAGAGAGGGGGAAGAACCATGAGAGACTATGGACTCCAGGAAACAAACTGAGGCTTTTAAAGGTGAGGGAATCGGGGGGATGTGTTAACCTGGTGATGGGTATTACAGAGGGCACAGATTGCATGAAGCACTGGGTGTTATATGTAAATAATGAATCATGGAACACTATATCAAAAACTAATGATGTACTGTATGGTGACTAACATAACATAATAAAAATAAAATAAAACAAGATAAAATAAATACAAATTTTAAAAAATTTTAAGAAAAGGATGTATGACTTATGACCAAAATATTCATATGATCTTGGTCTTTACTCAGCATGGATGAATAATCAAGAATATAAAAATATAGCCCAAGCCTTCAGGACCAGATCTTATTTTAAAACAGTGTGTTAAGGGCACCTGGGTGGCTCAGTTGGTTAAGTGACTGCCTTCAGATCAAGTCAATCCTGGAGTCCCAGAATTGAGTCCTGCTTGGGCTCCCAGCTCCATGGGGAGTCTGCTTTTCCCTCTGACCTTCTTCCCTCTCATGCTCTCTCTTACACACTCTCTCTCTCTAATAAATAAATAAAATCTTAAAAAAAAAAAACCAGTGTGTTAAACTACCACACTAAACTTTCCAGCACACAATACCATTGTGTAGGCATAAAGTCAAGTTACAGGCTGACTATATGCTTCTCCTCACTACACATCCCACCTCTTGGGAACTGGACAGATACTTTTAAGCCCAGATCCATCCCCTACAATCCCTGAGACACTGAGCAAGGCACAGATCCCTCTGAGCTTCAGTTTTCTTTTTTTTTTTTTTTAAGATTTTTTATTTATTTATTTGACAGAGAGATAGAGAGTACAAGTAGGTGGAGCAGCGGACGGAGAGGGAGAAGCAGACTCCCCGCTGAGCAGGGAGCCCGATGCGGGGCTCGATCCCAGAACCCCGGGATCATGACCCGAGCTGAAGGCAGCCGCTTAACCAACTGAGCCACCCAGGCGCCCCTGAGCTTCAGTTTTCTTGTCTGTAAAACTGAAAGAATAAGATTAACTTAATAGATATCAAGTTCCTAATATATACCAGTCATTCTTTTAGGTACTAGGGATACAGACAGAAGTGAAAAAGAAAATAAATAAAAAGTTTAGCCATTAAAAAGCTTAGGTTTTTCTACTCCTCAAGACTACTCAGGGAGTAGGAAAGAGAAAAAAAACAAATATAACATTATTAGCACACAGTAAGTGCTTAGTGTTAGGTCCTCCTGCTAACCCCCTCACTCAGTTTTATTTCACAATGATAAGTGTTACAAAGAAGGTAGGAGAAAATATAGTATGTCATTTCCGAACTGTGTTTAGAAATTAAAAATACAAACCTCACCTAGGCCAGTATTTTTTTTCAAACTTCAGATTTGGACATATTAGTATTTTTTCTAAATGAAAAATATGGAATAAAACAGAAGGAAAGGAATGGAATGGAAATGTAGTAAGGATTAAGTATTGATTCCTGAAGATGTGTGTGTGTGTGTGTGTGTGTATGTGTGTGTGTGTATGTGTGTGTGTGTGTGTGTGTGTGTGTGTGTGTGTACTGGCTCAGGATGTAAAATGCATTTCTGACTGTGGGTCAAAACATTTTTTTAAAAATTTTGAAAACTGCTGACTTATATATAATTCTAAAATAAAGGAAAGAAATTTTCTTTTAGTTTTTATTATTATCTCCAACTACCTAACTTAACTCCTTACCTAGTATTTATAGTGATAACTACTATAAAAATGTACACCAAAATAAATTAGTTTTTTGAGAAAATGAAAGACCATTCTCTAACATGAAAACCATTTTGGGGCGCCTGGGTGGCTCAATGGGTTAAAGCCTCTGCCTTCGGCTCAGGTCATGATCCCGGAGTCCTTGGATCAAGCCTCACATCAGGCTCTCTGCTCAGCAGGGAGCCTTGCTTCCCCCCCACCCCGCCTGCCTTTCTGCCTACTTGTGATCTCTCTCTGTCAAATAAATAATAAAATAAAATAAATCTTTAAAATAATAATAATAATAAATAAAAATAATAAATAAAATAAAAACCATTTTGAGTCATTTTCTATAGTCCCATAAACTTTACTTATTTCCCAGAATGTCCATCCCAGAAGTAGAAAAGAGAGAATAGGGACAGGCAAGGGGTGTATTTGCTCCCTCTAAGCAAATTTTCCAAAAGTGACACTTTCTCAATAATTTCTAAATTAGTATGTTTACATGATGGTGTTTAAAACTATCACAAAAAAAATTAAAGGGAGATTTAAAAACAAGATTGCATGGCAGCAAAAGAAAGGACCTTCCTCCTCTCCAACCAATGGGCCAGGTCTTGCACAAGCCCTCAGAACTTAACCATGCCCCACCTGCAGAGATACTGCCTCTGATTTTCAAACCTTGTCATGGATGCTAGTCTAGTTTACAATCACCCAAACTGCATGAAGGGTAACAGTTCTAATTCCTGACCACATTTTTCCCATTAGTTTTATTCTTACACCACCTGTCCACTGCTGGGAGCTAACCTAAGTTAATTCAGTCATAAACAACCAGTAGGCTTTTCTGGTAAATATTAATTGACTCAGAAAAGCAGGTATTCATCATTTTGTGTCTTCTCAGACTATCATTTTTAAATATATAAAATTAAATGCGTAAGAATTAAAGAGAAAGCAAAACAACTTGAAGTACAGTTGTTGAACTATTTTTAAATACCTGTGATATAAAAATATATAGAATTCTCTATTAATAAATTAAAAATAGGCTTACTAGTGGGTCTACAATCACTATAATTGCAAGGTAATGATGAGATGAAATGACATGTCGAGATATCTGCAGTAATATGTCATGAAAATAAATGTGATTTCTATTAGCAACAAATGAAGTCAGTAACACCAAAATGTATTGCCTACACTCACAATTGAAGGAAATTCTGCATTTCAGTTAGAGTTAGTGAGCATAAAAATATAATTCATTTTCATATCCAATACCATGGATACCTTGAATTCTACCTATGCAAAGTGTCCATACTGCAAGTTGAAAGCTCCTCATTAGAGGCAGAAGATAGTTCCAGATCTCTCTACAACCTTGCTGCAAAGTAACAAAGAAGGTAAATGTCTGATGGAATCCTGTCATTTAATTAGCAGGCAGTCCAAGACAATCAGGTATCCTGTTCTTTAAACTTAATGAAATCCCAGCTCTCTATCTTTTTAGAAAATCTGACAGCACCTTGTAGGAGAGGCTTACCCAAGCCAAACGTGCAAAATTCAAACATCAGGACTCAACTAACCCTCAAGTATCCAACCAAGAATCAAGACAACCAAGAATCTTTCTAATTAGTGACTAAATATAAGACTGCCTAGGAATCATGCCTAAGGTCCTTTTCAGGGCTGCTTCATACAGTTAGTGTTGGTTGAAGACTGTGTAACCCTATAACCAAATGCAGTGGCCATCCCATTTCCAAGGGTACTGACTGCTGGGCCTGCTCACTTTTATGATTAATTTTTTTTTTAATTTGAGAGAGAGAGAAAGACAGAACACTAGAGGCAGTGGCAGAGAAGCAGAGGGAAAGAGAGAGAATCTTTTTCTTTAATTTTCTATTTTTTTATAACCATATAGTGTATCATTAGCCCCAGGGGTACAGGTCTGTGAATCGCCAGGTTTACACACTTCACAGCACTCACCATAGCACATACCCTCCCCAATGTCCATAACCCCACCACCCTCTCCTGACACCCCTTCCCCCAGCCCCCCTCAGTTTGTTTTCTGACATTAAGAGTCTCTTGTGGTTTGTCTCCCTCCCAATCCCATCTTGTTTCATTTATTCTTTTCCTACCCTCCAAACCCCCCACATTGCATCTCCACTTCCTCATATCAGGGAGATCATATGATAGTTGTCTTTCTCCAATTGGCTTATTTCGCTAAGCATAATACCCTCTAATTCCATCCACGTCATCGCAAATGGCAAGATTTCATTTCTTTTGATGGCTACATTGTATTCCATTGTGTATATATACCACTTCTTCTTTATCCATTCATCTGTTGATGGACATCTAGGTTCTTTCCATAGTTTGGCTATTGTGGACATTGCTGCTATAAACATTCGGGTACACGTGCCCCTTCGGATCACTACGTTTGTATCTTTAGGGCAAATACCCAGTAGTGCAATTGCTGGGTTGTAGGGTAGCTCTATTTTCAACCTTTTGAGGAACCTCCATGCTATTTTCCAGAGTGGTTGCACCAGCTTGCATTCCCACCAACAGTGTAGGAGGGTTCCCCTTTCTCCACATCCTTGCCAGCATCTGTCATTTCCTGACTCGTTCATTTTAGCCATTCTGACTGGTGTGAGGTGATATCTCATTGTGGTTTTGATTTGTATTTCCCTGATGCAGAGTGATGTGGAGCATTTTTTCATGTGTCTGTTGGTCATCTGGATGTCTTCTTTGCAGAAATATCTGTTCATGTCCTCTGCCCATTTCTTGATTGGATTATTTGTTCTTTGGGTGTTGAGTTTGCTAAGCTCTTTATAGATTTTGGATACTAGCCGAGAGAGAATCTAAAGTGGGCTCCATGTCCAGCACCCCTGGGCTCTCTCATTCTTATACTTTGTTTCAAGAAGCAATATGTAGTAAACTATTTAATATCAAAGTAGTACAAAGGCGGGATACCTGGGTGGCTCAGTTGGTTAAGCATTTGACTCTTGGTTTCTGCTCATGTTATGACGTTATGATCTCAGGCCGGTGAGATCGAGCCCCGCATCTGTCTCCACAGTCAGCACCAAGTCTGCTTGAGATTCTTTCCCCCTCCCTCTCTTCTTCTGTGCTCCTCACACCACCCTCTAAAAAAATTTAAAATAAATAAATAAAATATTTTAAAAAATAGTACAGTGTGCCTCGATTGAGTGTCCAACTCTAGATTTCAGCTCAGGTCATGATCTCAGGGCCCTGGGATCAAGCCCCACATTGGACTCCGTACTCAGTAGGGAGTCTCCTTGGGGATTCTCTCCCCACTGTCTCTGCCCGTTCCCCCACTCTCTCTCTTTCTTTCTCTCTCTCAAATGAATAAATATTTATTTATTTAGTCTTAAAAAAATAGTACATATTACCCAATCAGAATGAGTGTTGATTAAAAACAACCAGCACAGGTATAACAGTATGCCCTAGATGAATCTTAGTCTTGCCCTGTTCATGCATAGGTATAGAGTAGCTTCCAGACAATACCTACATCTTGACCACTAAGTTCACCAATGAAGGTCCATTTCTAACCTATAAAGTACTCATTAACAAAGTCTGTTGTCTTGATCAGAAATCAACATAAGTAAAATACTCACTTAGAATAACCATTTCTGGAGCGTGGCCTCTTGATTAAATGCTGGCTAACCACTCCTGGAGGGTGTAATCCAGCAACTATCTCTGGTGTATGGATTACAATGGATACAAATGCATATATATAATATATCATACAGAATTTTTCCAAAGAATTATAAGCCAAATACCCAATTATCACTATTTTGGTAAAAACGACCTATTAATTTATTAACCTGCCAAACTATTTTGGAAACAAGAAAGATCTCTTATACCTACCAATGAAAGAAATCTGTTAAAACTTTGTCTTTGAGTTGAGATGTTTCAGTTACCCTCCATTAAATGATATTTTGCAAACTTTGGGAAATCCCCAAAGTGTCATGTAGTTTTAAGGAAGCCAAATCCAGCAGAGAGATTCTGTCATCTCCTTTACAAAGCATGAAGGGATGTAGTTAAACAAGCCTATCTAGAGACTAAAAGGGATCAGAGATCAGAACATGGAAAGATCATGATGAAAACGGAGCTATAGTAAAGGATGAAGATGCTGCTCTTTGAAAGCAATGAGTTGGAACTGTGTTTGAGAGAAGACGTTAGTACAGGATAATTGAAGAAGCATTGAAGAAGACCTAAAAGGAAAGCATCTGGGAAAGAGAGAAGGGCAGATTTCTACCTTCCTCCTCTGATCAAAGGAATCTCAAGTGCTCAGACAGCAGTGCACATTCTACTAGGCTGCACCTAGTGGAATATAGGTTTAAAAAAATCAAAGTCATAATCATGTTAAGAAAAGTTAAGTACTCATCTAACCCAGGAGTCAAAAAAATCTCCTGAACAAAATTTAATGTAAAAGTGATAAAGATAAATGGCAACCATAAAAGGGAGAGCTATAAACTAAACTAGTTCTGATCCAAAAATAACTTTAAGAATGGCATTTCTAATAGCAGATACACTGAATCATGACCAAAACAAAGCCAACTAGAGCACTCAGGACTCAAAAGAGGGTCATGATTTCACGAGAAATACCATTCCTTTTCCTTCTAGGACAAAATTAGATCATATTTCTCAGCATCCTTGATAATACTGTGGACCATGAGACTTAGTTCTGACCAGTCAGCTGTGGATGGGAGTGATATACCTCACTTCAGATCTGACCTACACAAGCCAATTATGCACACCTCCACACTTTCTATGGCTTCCTAAAAAATGCATAAAGTAAAAGCAGTGTGCAAAAATGTGGCTAGCCATGAATAGGGTAATTATGAGCAATTTTTTTTTGCTTTTCAATTTTCTGTACTTCTCAAAATTTGCACAATAAACATCTTAAAATATTTCTGTTTTATGGTAGAGTATATTAATAAATAAATATACATATTAGCTTTTTAAAAGTGGGCTATCCCCACTTTCTTTGAAAAGAAAAGTGGGGATAGGTCATGTGGATTTTGGTGTGCTTATTCACTACTGTCCAGGAATAATATCAGCATTTAATATTTTAGTATGGTTTGAGAGAACAAAAAGTTTCTGATGTCCTCCACATTTTGCCTGTTTGTCAATGCTCCTCTTAAAATATGACAATCCCAAATAAATAAAAACCTTGAGATAAAAGCAAAACACTTTACCCATTCTCTTCACAGTGCAAAGAACCCTGTGACTATTGTGTACCTTACACCCCAGCCTGTGTTTCTACAAACATGCCCTAAGATTACATCTGAGAAGTTTGGGGTTTGCTTTTAGAAGGAACTTCACACTGTGGGCTCATATTGATCTTATAAATGAACTAAAATCCTTAATGCCTTTTTGTTTTGTTTTATTAATTTTTAAATTTTTTATAAACATATAATGTATTTTTAGCCCCAGGGGTACAGGTCTGTGAATTGCCAGGTTTACACACCTCACAGCACTCACCATAGCACATACCCTCCCCAATGTCCATAACCCCACCACCCTCTCCCAACCCCCCTCCCCCCAGCAACCCTCAGTTTGTTTTCTGACATTAAGAGTCTCTTATGGTTTGTCTCCCTCCAGATCCTATCTTGTTTCATTTATTCTTTTCCTACCCTCCAAACCCCCCACATTGCCTCTCAACTTCCTCATATCAGGGATATCATATGATAGTTGTCTTTCTCTGATTGACTTATTTCGCTAAGCATAAAACCTCTAGTTCCATCCACGTCATCGCAAATGGCAAGATTTCATTTCTTTTGATGGCTGCATAGTATTCCATTGTGTGTGTGTGTGTGTGTGTGTGTGTGTGTGTATATACACACACCACATCTTCTTTATCCATTCATCTGTTGATGGACATCTAGGTTCTTTCCATAGTTTGTCTATTGTGGACATTGCTGCTATATACATTCAGGTGCACATGCCCCTCCGAATCACTACGTTTGTATCTTTAGGGTAAATACCCAGTACTGCAAATGCTGGGTCATAGGGTAGCTCTATTTTCAGCTTTTTGAGGAATCTCCATGCTTTTTTCCAGAGTGGTTGCACCAGTTTGCATTCCCACCAACAGTGTAGGAGGGTTCCCCTTTCTCCGCATCCTCGCCAGAATCTGTCCTTTCCTGACTTGTTCATTTTAGCCATTCTGACTGGTGTGAGGTAGTATCTCATTGTGGCCTTAATGCCTTTTTCACGTAATTTGCTGTCAAGCCTGATTTCCCTCATTCTGTACTTGCACAGTTGATTATATTTTTACCCCCGAATGCTGGACTTTAGATTGATCCTTGTTAAGTTTCATCTTATTTGTCTTGGTCTATTACTAGAGTCCACTTTGATGTCCTTAATCCCTGATTCTACAGTCTTGTATATTATCTCTGTGTATGTCTTCTAATAACTTTATTAACTTCTAAGTCTCTAAAGTTGAGGATAAAACTATTAAATGGGTAAGAAACAAAAGGAGAACTTTCCTGAACACTGTTAGAAATCTCATCCAGGCGTCAACACTCTTGGGAGTGTTCAAGTATTATAGAATGTTCAATTTGGAAGGAACAATCAAGGAATCAATTCATATAGGTTTGATTATGAATCAAACCTATATGAATAGTTCCAACTTCTATTTGCCCCAAGCCCCATAGCCTACTCATTATTCAACATTTTCATGACCCTTCTTTACCGATGTGCTCTTTATTTCCTTTCTACTTCTATTCTACTTTCTTAGAGAAAAATTTCTTCTTAAAGAACCTACTCTACACCATCTCCAGAGGATGTAGTCCTATTTACTTACATTTGACTTCATCTCCTTCACCTTGACTGATTAGACTAAAAAGGGACACCTAACAAAGTAAGACACATCTAGGAATGTAGGATTCATGTGTTTATTCAACAAATACTTACTGAGCACCTGTTATGCACCAAGAACTGTTATAGGCCCCTGCAATATATCAAGGATCAAGATAGACAAAGATTTCTGCCCTTGTGGAACTTACATTATAGCAGTATCAAAATAATACATAAGTAAATTACATATTATTATAGAAAATAAATCCTATGAAGAAAAGGAAACGTAGAATGGGATAAAGAGTATTGGGAGTGAGAAGTGAAATTTTAAGTAGATTTACTAGGTCCTTTTTGAAAAGGTGACATTTGAGCAGAGACTTGGAGGTCAGCCATGCAAATTTCTAGGAAAGGAGCATTTGTGCAGAGGGCACAACCCATGCAAAAACACTAAAACAGAGGGAAAATGGCATGTTCAAAGAACAAGAAAATCAATGTGGCTGCAGCAGAATAAATGATTGGAGAAAAGACTGAGAAATGAAATCAGAGATGTAAGTGGGTCAACATAAGAACTTTAATTCATATGTTGAATGAACGGAAAACCTATTGCACAGTTTTGAACAAAAGAGTGACATGATCTGATTTACATTTTAGGAGGATAACCTTAGCTGCTATATCTAAAAAGAATTAGTAAGATCTGTTAGGATGTTATTATGGTAATCAGAGTGAAAGATGGTGACTCAGACCAAGGCAATAGTAGTAAGAAATGGTAGTGGTGAGAACTGGTCGGATTTTACACTTATTTTGAAGGTGAAATCCACAGTATTTGCTGATAAATTACATGTAGTTATGAAAAGAGTCATGCCAGGGTTCTTGGCCTGAGACACAGGACAGTTGGAGTTACTGCCATCAACTGTGACAGGAAAGGCCAGAGATGGAGAAGGTTTGAAATGGGAGAGGAAGATCAGAAAGTCTATTTTGGATAGATTGGAAATACAAGTCTGCAGTTTCAGAGAGAGGTCCAATCTAGAGATATATTGGAAGTTGTTGGCATATGAATAGATTTTTAAAGCCATGAGACTCAATGAGCTCAAAAAGGACAAAACTAAATCAAGGGGCTTAGCCCTAGGTCCCTGTAATATTAAAAAGTTAGGGAGATAGAGGAAGAACCAGAGAAGGGGATTAAAATAAAGCAATCACTAAGCTAGAAAAAAAATAGCTGAGATAGTGTAGAAGCCTAGGAGCCAAATGCAAAAAGTGCTAGAGAGAGCATTCAACTAGGTCAAATGTTACTACTAGAGCAAGTAAAATGGAAACGAGAATTGACTACTCAATGTAGCCACATAGAAGTCATTGCTTATATTGACAAGAGTGGTTTCAATGATGTCATGAGGCCGAAAACCTGACCAGAGTGGTCTAAGGGGATATAAGAATTGGAGACAATAAGCTCAAACAATATTAGAGGAACTTTGGTCCAAAGGGAAGCAAAGAAGTCGGGCATCAAATGTTGTGGATGTGTCATCAAGAAGAGGGTTTTGTTTTATTTTTAGTATAGTTGACACACAATGTTACATTAGTTCCAGATGTACAACATAGTGATTCAACTTTTACATATATTATGCTCTGCTCACCACAAGTATAGCTCCAATTTTTCACCACACAACACTATGACAATACCATTGACTATATACCCTGTGCTGGGCCCTTTATCCCCCACTTACTCATTCCATAACTGGAAGCTTCTATCTTCCACTCTCCCTCATCCATTTTTTCCTCGCCCTCCCCCCTACAAGAAGAGGGTTTTTATAATTGAGAAACAACAAATGGGAGCAATCCCATAAAGAGAGGAAATATTGATGATATTGGCAAGAGAGGGAAGAGTTGCTGAAGTGATGCTGGAGCAAGAGGATAGGTAATCTAATATCTAGGTGGAGAGAAGAGCTGAGATAGGCATAGGGGAATTAGAATACATCAATTCAGATGTTGGTAACTGGGTAGATATAGTGGTGGAATCTGTGGCAGTTTTCTTCTGATTGTTTTCACTTTTTTAGGGAAGCCAAAAGCAAGATCATCACCATAGACTAGACTCCTAGTCTAGACTAGACTCCTCCACTAAATGGAGGAGGAGGTGTTGGACTTTTAAGGAGACAGAGAAGGTGACATAATCATCTAGGAGAGTAGGAGAATGAATGGATAAGGAATCTATGATTGCCTGAAAGCATTAAGGTCCCTAATTATTATTTAATTATAATTTAATTTAATTATAATTTGAGATCCCTAATTATGGATTTATAATGAGACTAGCCAATGTGTTTGTGAGTTGTTTTTTCTAGCCATGTTCAGCTAGACATGGGCATAAGTTTGGAGTAATCAAAAAGATGAAATTCACCAGGGTTATATTTTTTACCAAGGTATAGGCAAAGGAGATGAGGATATATGCAAGGGACTGACTATAAAGATTGAATGAATAATTTTACCCTGATAAGGAGACGAGAAAGGACATCAAAGGATTGAGGGATGGAAGAAAAGTAATAATCTCAATGAATTGGAGTTTGGTGATGGGGGGTGGAGGGTGTTGGAAACCATTTGGGGTTGGGCTATTGGAGGGAATGAACTGGAAAATTTTTGAGGCAGTGGTCCGACAGTGAAAGGCATGAAGTTAAGAGTTATGGTTATCAATAAAGACAAAGTCTAAAGTATGACAATGGGAAATAGTGGCTGAGGTAGAATAGAAGACAAGATTTTTGGAAAAGATAAAGTCAAGGAACTAAGAGATCAGAAAGTTGAAAGAATCAGTCACATATTATGTATACTTGAATCAATAAGGCATAAGAATCAAATTAGAGAGGAGGTACTGGTTTTGTGTGGACCCCCAGTAGTTTGAGTTATATTCTTGTAGAAAGTTCCAAATCACACTTGTCACAGGGAGCTGCTCTCTTTGAGAAACCAGGGCATTGATCACATTTCATTTTCCTTCTAAATATAAGTTCATTGAATAGTGTGGAAAGCAGAATCATACACCCCATTTAAATTTTCTCTCCCCCCACCATCTCCCTTTTAATGGCCACGTGCTTTGGTTAATCATTAGGAAGGTGCAGCTCCTCTGTACAGAGATCATATCCAAAGAGCTAATACAGGCACATCTAAGTGAATCCCATAACTGTGGGTTGTAATAGCTTTAGAATGATTTGTGTTTGAGGGTCTTTATTTTGAGCCATGAATATACAAGTCACAAATGTACATTAGACCAGCATAAATACCCATGACTTCTTTTTCATAGGTGGGCTTCTTCCATCAGAGCTAGACTTACCCCCAGTAAAGTTTTTTGAAGGCTTTGGTGTTTCACAGTTTCTTATTCTATGTTTTTAGTCTGAATGCAGCCTGCCAAGAGCAGTGTTGAGTGGCTGCCATACTTGGAATCAACTAGAAAGACTTTGAACATTTTGATTTGTTTCTTCTCAGGAAACTTTGTGCTCTAACAGTATGCCTCTACTTTGCCCCACCCTTAAGCAGTAGTGATGTGTGTTCTACCAGGAAGTGGGGATTTGAAAACAGCTTGTTCTTAACAAAAGTTTGTGTGTACCTCTCCATATTTAATTTATATGATAAAACAGGAGGTGGAGAGAATCTGAAACTTAACTGCAGTATGTTTTTGCTGTTGACCTGTGACTACAATAAAATTTACCTGTAAACTTTAAAAAAAAATCAGAATCTAAAATCATAAAAAAATTTGGAGAATCACCCCGTGATCTAAACTCAGTGGATGAGAGAATGGTTGATAGTTTGATGATCTTGAATTCAGAGTGGAAGAGAAAAGGAGGAGGAGGAAATGGTCTAAAAGCAGCAACAAAGAGAAAAGAGGACATCCCCTCTAATAGCTCAGGCCTAGAAGTGAGAAAGTAGTAGGAGAAAAACAGCCATTACTTGAGAAGGCTACAGTCGAAACAGCATCCTCAAGAGACACCAAATATCCATTAAAATAAAGTGACCAGGGCACCTGGGTGGCTCAGTGGGTTAAGCCTCTGCCTTCGGCTCAGGTCATGATCTCAGGGTCCTGGGATCAAGTCCCGCATTGGGCTCTCTGCTCAGCAGAGGGCCTGCTTCCCCCCTCTCCACCCCACCCCCCAACGTCTGTCTCTCTGCCTACTTGTGATCTCTCTCTCTGTCAATAAATAAATATAAATCTTTTTTTAAAGATTTAATAAATAATAAATCTTTTTTATTAAAAGATTTTTATTTAAAAGATTTTTATTAAATCTTTAATAAATATAAATCTTTTTTTAAAAGATTTTATTTATTTATTTGACAGACAGAAATCACAAGTAGGCAGAGAGGCAGGCAGAGAGAGAGAGAGGGAAGCAGGCTCCCCACTGAGCAGAGAGCCCAATGTGGGGCTCGATCCCAGGACCCTGAGATCATGACCTGAGCCGAAGGCAGAGGCTTCAACCCACTGAGCCACCCAGGCACCCCAATAAATAAAAATCTTTAAAAATAAAAAAAAATTTAAAAAAAAGATAAAATGACCAAAAAAAATGGAATTAAAAGTTAAAAGATATATGGGATTTTACTGATGGTAGACCATGGAATTCAGAGCACACCATGAATGGTTTCAAGATATAAGGAAGCATAGCAGAAGAAAACAGATTAAAGGATGTTCAAAGTCTTTGGAGCATTAGAGTGGGGGAGATGAGAGTTGCCCTGTATGTCAAAAGGCTTTTGAAGTGACTGATATAAGCACAGATAAATACTAAATAAGATTGGTCCTTATAGATTCAAAGGACTGTTGGCAAGTTTGTGAATGTTCAGTGGTAGGAAGAGGGGATTTCAGGAGCTCCTTTTTCATCTTTGTTGATGATGGGTAAGAAGGTTTGGAAAGGCAAGGTCTTAGCCCCAGTAAGTGAGTCTCTTCTTGATGCTGAAAGGTGGGGAAAGAAGCTTTAGAGAGGTATGGTCTTAGTCTCACTGCTCAAATTATTCTTGATCAATGATGTAAGTACTATA
Organism: Taxidea taxus jeffersonii; assembly: GCA_003697995.1. NCBI lineage: Eukaryota > Metazoa > Chordata > Mammalia > Carnivora > Mustelidae > Taxidea > Taxidea taxus. The sequence goes on from ML109003.1 coordinate 19,619, forward strand.
TTTTGACCCCTCTTATGGATCAAATATGGGTGTTTTGTCAATGGGTCATAAAATGTGTGCTTCTAGAATTTGTACTAAGGACAGGTACTTGACATGTGAAGGAATGTGGACTCAGAATCTGAAGATACCCTCACTTGGTGATAGCTACGGCGTGTCATGCAGGAAGAGCAGAGGAAGCAGCAGCTGTTCTTTGGAAAAGAACGATAGAAGAATGAATCAGAGCTTAGAGAGATGCAGATAACAGAAGCAAACAGAGAGAGAGAGAGAGAGAAAGAGCACGAGGTTGAAAGAGAAATAAAGCTGCCTTCATTTCTAATAACTTACTTGCCATTTATTGCCCTTGGATTATATCAACACTTTCTTTCTAAGCACTAAGAACTATCTGATTAAAAATGTATTCTCAATTTTTTTTCTGTGAAAAGACTTTAATTTTGCATGTCTTTAATTTTTGAAATCTATATTTTCCCCTTCTGGAAAATGGCATGATTGACTATCTCCTGCATCTCTCATATTCATCAAAGATTATCCATCAAGATTAAATAATCCCATAGGAGAAGTCTGTCAGAATCCTGGAGTAATTTACCTAAACATCTGAGAATTTTCATTTAAGTACTTAGGTGCCCTCTTATTACTCATCACCCATCCCAAACATCAATTCTCTCTTAACCACATTTGAGAATTATTCTACTTAATAAGGAAGCCAGAAGTATACATGGAATTGAACAGTCCTGTTTTCTCTCTGTCATCTGTGAATATTGCACCATATGCCTTGGCTGTCCTCTTTCTCCTTTGTGTGGTAGTCACATAGTTGACCATCATCCTCTGTGCTTTTTTTTAAGATTTTATGTATTTATTTGACAGAGATCACAAGTAGGCAGAGTAGAAGGTAGAGAGAGAAGAGGGGAGCAGGCTCCTCACTGAGCAGAAAGCCTGATTCAGGGCTCGATCCCAGGACCCTGGGATCATGACCTGAGCCATAGGCAGAGGCCTTAACCCACTGAGCCACTCAGGCGCCCCATCCTCTGTGTTTTATAAGGCCCAGCTCTCATCACTGGACCGAGCTTGGTCAAAAAGCATTCTATGAACTCAGACACAGTAGAAAAGAGGAAACCAGTTCTGTGACAGGACACCAGGCCCAGCAGCAGGTCTAGCCCTTGAATGAGAGTAACCAGAATCCAAAATTGAATATCCAAAGGGTCGTTAATTGGAGTTGGTGTCAGTATTCAAGAATTTCTAAGCCTGAGGTGTTTGGTTAGTAGCTGAAAACACAAAGCCACTTACTGATGGAGGTAGACCATTAAGAGGAGGCAAGATCTCACTCTCAGGGAGTGAACTCCCAGATGATGATGATACAGGTGAAATAGAGGTGTGGTCTTAGTTTTCAGACACAGATTCACACTTAATCCTTGAGAGAAGGATGGTGAGATCATGGTTAAGGATGAGCCTTTCAAGCAGATACCCAGAATTGCAGAGGATTTAGGTCCAAGAGAAGACAGTCTGGTCCAAGAGAAGACAATCGCTAAGGCAAGAGTGAGGATATGGTCCAAGAGAAAGTAGAAATGTTACGTTAAAAAGCCAAGATGACAGCCCTTTCATGAGGACTGGATCTGTATGGCAGAATTAATGATTCAGATGATACCCTAGACTGAAGCCCACTGGCTAATTAGCTATCAACTACACAGTCCACACTACACACCACCACCTGCTGGTGGGATTGAAGCTCCAAATCCACTTCCTGCATAAGTAGGAAAGGCTCAAGAATGAGCTTCCTACGTGAAAAGCTCACATTTGCATCAACAAGAACTTTCCCCATTTCCCCTTCAAAGCATTAATAAGATTTTTTTAAGCTGTTCCACCCTTGATCTGGATCTCCTTTTATGTCTCCTGGTTGTGGATTCATCCTTTGACACTCTAAAAGGTTGAAATCGATATTCATGTGGGGAGGGGAGATCATGGCTCCCAGCCATCATTGTTCTATCCCGCTCCTGTGTGCACTCTAAGGTGAAACAGCCATGTCCTCTTTAAGTTATTGACACTCCATGATCCTCATCAACTCTTCCCTATGGACCAGAATTGTAGTTTCCGTTCTTGCTTTTTTTCTCCATGGTCAAATAAAGTCAGCAAAGCCAAGAATTTGTGAGAAATTCTAGGTTACAGGAAAACATTCAAGGATCTGTCTGAATAATTAGCATCTTATTTTATTCCCATTTCTTATTTCTTTATCATTTTCAGAATCTCTTCCAATAGGGCTCACTCAAATCCCCCTTTACATCTGGGCATCTATATTAGGCTCCAATATCCCGGGAATGAAGGACCTCACCAGATGTGCTGGTAAGAAAGTGGAAAAAGATGCACACAGCCCGAGTACCACCAGTATAAAATAAACTACTATTTACAATATAAAAGAGAGGGTGATCGACCACTCTGGTTTGCCTGGGACTTGAAGGGACTTTCAGGATGTGGGACTTCAGTGTGAACACTGGGAAAGTCCCAGGCAAACCAAGATGAGTTGACCACTCTAACAGAGTAAACAAGCATTTCACCTACACCAAAAATCACCAAAAGTTCCCTCTAAGTTCCTCTTTGCTGGGTTTTAAATAAAATTGGATTTCTATGTGATGTTTCCTATAACTGCTACCACAAGCAGCAAGCAGGCTGTGTCTAAATGGAGGGAAAGGAGCATCTTTTCCTTTAAACCTGCCTCATACTCTTCCTCCTCTCTGTAAGATGTTAGCAAGTAGGACTGACCCATTCTTAAAACTGTTATCAAATCCATCTACTTTCTGTCTCCACAAGCACCACCCTCATTCAAGGCATTATCAATAAGCACTCACTTGGATTACTGCACTAGCCTCCTCAGGGTTTCTCAAGCTGTTTGTGATGAAGGGACAGTTGTTTTCAGTTTTCCTTTTGTTTTGTGCTCCATTCCCCATCCATTAGGAACCAACACTTCTGTAACATGCAGTAAAAATTAATTACTAGGATAATGATCACACACTTTGGTCTGGGACCAATGTCAAATTCACCATAAGAGTTTCTAAATGCTTCCTCTCGATCTCTGAGCTTATTTTGTCTGGGACCATAACAAGTCGTAGTAGTAGACTACAGGTCACACTTTGAGAAACACTAATCTAACAGACATCACCATTTCCATGCTTTCATGCATTCTTTCTATCAAAAAATCTAGAATAACCCTTCAAAATGTAAATCAGATCACATCAGCCATTAGCCCATAAAATAACTGAAGGGGGGGCAGTATGTTAAGAACATGGACTCTGGATCCAGAACACCTGGGTTTAAATCTCTGCTCATAGGGCAGAGAGACTGGGTGGCTCAGTCCTTAAGCATCTGCCTTCAGCTCAGGTCATGATCCCAGAGTCCTGGGCTTAAGTGCCACATTGGGTTTCCTGCTCAGTGGGGAGCCTGCTTCTCCCTCTCCCACTTCCCCTGCTTATGTTCTCTCTCGTTGTCTCTCTCTCTGTCAAATAAATAAATAAAATCTAAATAAATAAATAAATAAATCTCTGCTCACCACTTACTAGACTTATTTAACCTAAGCAAATCACCTTAATTCTATGTGCCCCTGGTTCCTCACCTAAAAATTAAGATAATAACAGCACCTACTTTATAGTGTTGCTGTGAGGATTAAATACATGAATTTTTGTAAAGTGTTTAGAACCAGGCTAGGGGCGCATGGGTGTCTCAGTGGGTTAAGCCTCTGCCTTCAGCCCAAGTCATGATCTCAGGGTCTTGGGATCTAGCCCCACATCTCGCTCTCTGCTCAATGGGGAGCTTGCTTCCTGCTCTCTCTCTCTCTCTCTCTCTACCTGCCTCTCTGCCTACTTGTGATATCTGTCTATCAAATAAATAAATAAAAATCTTTTAAAAATTAAAAAAAAAAGAACCATGTCTAAAGCCTACGTGTGTATGCGGCTTCTACTGTCATTATTTATTATTAGTCTGGCCTGCAACATCCTGCCTTTACAAATGTTATGTATTATTAGTAGTAATGTTAGTATTATTAATAGTAACATGGCCTAGGAGTCCCTCATCATCTCTCCAGCCCCACTGAACTATCAAGTTATCAAGCCAGCCTTCTACCACACAATTAAAAAAGCAATACATTGAAGATTTTATGCAGACCTTTTGTGCAAACTGGATCATTGTTCAGCAAATATGCCCTCTCTTCCCTCCACCCAAGGGAGAACTATATACCCACTCCCGTTCACTTTGCACATGACTTGATTTTGCTAATGAGGTATTACCAAACATGATGTATGCAGAGACTAGTGTGGTTAGTTGGGCGATGCTCTTGAGTTTCTGCCATCGCCATGAGAAGACCAGATTCTGAGCAGCCAGCTGGCCCCAGAAAATTGACCACTACCTGGGTCAGACCTGACTGGAACCTGCAGCCTGGGGCCATGTCCAGGTCACCCCATCTGAGCTCAGCAGAGCATCCCTGGCCAATCACTGTGTCACTTAAAGTTTTGTCTTTGTTACACAGCAAAATCTAACTATTCCACACTATCCCATCTCTTATCTTTTTCTCTTATTTTAAATTCTACTTCTCAGGATTTTGTCCCATTTCATGGCCAGGTAGCCCTGTTCCTATAGGCTATGGTGCATTCTAGAGAAATAACACCTTAGAAAAACAGTGCTACATAAATGGCCCCTAGCCCATTCCATGATCTCAGAATCTGGGGAAACCCCTGAAGTTTTACTTTCATGTTTTGGGCACTCAGAACAACCATTTGTTAGAAATTATATATGTAAATTATATTATACACATATAATATATTATGCATATATACACATATGTATGTGTATATATATACATATACTATTACATATATAATTATTATTATATATGTAATATATAATTTATATTATATATGTAATATATGTGTATATTTACACATATATTACATATATAATATACATAATATATTATACATATATACACACATATATGTATATATACATATATAATATATTATATTATACACATATACACATATATGTGTATTATACACATATACACATATAACATATAGCACATATGTGTATTATTATACACATATAATTTAATGTGTGTTATATATGTGTGTGTAATTTTATACACAGGTAGGATAAAGTACCCCCAAATGAATGCTATGTAAAATAATACAGAAGCACAGAATTTAGAGGTAGTTTTCTCATCATCTGAGTATAAGCTCTGCCTTATAAACTGAGGATAAGATGGTGAAAAAATATAAGAAACAGAAGGTCTATGCCAGGACACCATCCATTCACAAGCACAAAAGGAAGAATTCAAGTTATTTTTGTTCCTTTCCTCCTGGGCAATAGAAAACAGAAGCTAAATAATGCCAGAGAGCTTAGATCATATCTAAAATTCATTCTCACACATGCCACTGATAGTCTAAAGATGCCCACTAATTTGCAATCAAATTAGTGTTTGCTGTCGTATTCAAACATTTATTTTATATTTGATGGATGGTTTGTTTGTTTTTTTTAATAAATATGTGCTCTGGACCATATCTAAGAATTGGAGCATATTTTGGTCTTCCTTTTCCTGCAAGGATATGGGAAAATGGTTACAGTAATGGTTTTCTAGGCTCCTACAGACTCTTCCTCTGGATGTATGCAAACTTGGGTCTAGACTGGCGGTGTACAGTTAATTAGTCAGTTAACTTCTCTCACAAGTGTTATTTTATGTTAACTTGCTGCTGCAATGGATTTCACTTACTCTAGAAGCTTAAGCTATCACTTCAAATTTTATTCCCACATGCCAAAAACATAAGCATTTGAGAAAACATTTTGAGGTGTGAACTGATGGAGAAGCTAATGATGGATCGGGTCAATGCAGACCTTATTATTATTTTTAATATAAAAAATCTTTTTATCTTGTAAAAAAAAATAGCATTTTACCAAGAACTTGCCCTTTTTGTGTTTCAGGGGTAAAGAGAGAGCTGGGCTATTTGAAGTTAATACCCCTCTCTTTTATAATTCATTGACCTATATGAAATGAATGCTGCCATGGGTTTTTTAATCTAGATTTCAGAGGTTTTCTCAGTTTGGCTTTTGGCCATGACTAAGGTTCATTGGGTTTATGTTTGCTTTGTAAAATACACAAAAATTCCTACATGAAGGTCAGTGCCAGGCTAGTGGCATAACAACGATATTGCAACCTGTTCAACAATCCATAGCTAAAAGACAGAACTCAATTTACCTTCCCTCTGAAAGAGCCTATCGGTTCCCCGCCTCCAGTTCCACATAAACTGAAGTAAAAGCAGAGCAGAGGCTGGCTTTGAAAACCACTGGTGAAAGTACATTAAATCTGGAAGACTCTGGTGGCCCCACATGAAAGGTTACCACCCCCCCCCCAAAAAAAGCCCTGGGGATCCAAACATCACAGCTCTTTCAGCCTGGCAAGTAATCTGATTGATTCTGCAAATAGGCTTCTACAGCAAGTGAGTGTCCTTTAGTTTTGATGCCCGCATTAGTCGAAAAAGAAGAGCTGAGAGAAAGTTTCCAAGAACTCTGCCTCTGACTCCTCCATAAAACATTGAAAAGCTCGTATCATCCATCTTGCCTCCTCTAAGTGTAATTTAGAGATGAATAAGGCAATTATGGAGGAGTTATATAGCTGTAATGGAATTTATGTATTTTTAAGGACAAATTCTGTCAGAAAAAATGTGATAGAAGTCTCCTCTTCACAAATAAAACACATAAGGTGAAAATGGCTGATTTAAGACACAAGTGACAAGGCTTTCCAGCATGTAGTATAAAATTATCAATCAAACTGAAAGCTGCAATCGCAGCTGGTAAGAAAAATTCTTTGGTAAGAACAATTCTTACCAAAATATATATATACTATATTATATATATACAAGTTCTATATTAAAAATATATACTATATTATATATACACATGTATTTTATATAGATAAATATGTGTGTATATATATTTATATACTTAAATAGATAATAAAGATTTATCCTTGGGAAATTGTCCTTATATCTGGCAAAGACACTATGTTAATTGACAGTTCTAAAATGGATATTGTGTTAAGCACTAACATGGTAAGAAAGGTGTCCAGTGAATAGTTCCAGAAAAGAGGAGAATACTTTTGCCACCTCAGTTCCATCACTGGTGGCTGGCAGACTTTGGACAGATAAAGAGCAACTTGCATTCATTGGTGCCCCATTGTTCACTAAGTACTTTTACCCACATCACTGTGATGAACTGTATTCTTGTTCAAAATACTTGCTGACCCTCACTACAGGCAATTCTTCCCCAGCAAAGATCATATTTTCTGCTCCTTGGATGTCAAGCTTAGCCTGTGACTCTCTGCCAAAGCGTTAGGAGCCAGCATCTGCTTTGCCATGATCTCTTTACCCCTATATCAACCAGCAAAGTCCCACATGGGCTGCTTACCCTGGTCCCAGTGAAGATCTTCATCAAGCAGAACCATGCTTGACCCAGCCTGGACCTGTAGATAAACAAGAAATAAACCTCAGTTGTAAATCACTAAGATTTGGGGATAATTTGTTGCTGAAACATATCAGCTTGAGCTTACTGATACAACCACACTGACACAATTTAATATTTAACTGAAACCTATAGAAGTTATGTTTTGTATGCTTAAGGTGACCCAGCTGAATAAGCACTATTCTTTCCCCCTTCCTGAACTGCCAGTGACTTTACATTTTGGAGCCTACAGTTCCTCACCTACACATTGAAAGTCTTGGAATAAATTGTCTCTAAAATTCCTTCCAAATCTAACATTTTATGTTCATCAGACTCCTCTTTTCATAGACTCCTGAGCCTTGTAAGGGTTGCTTGGGTGATATTTGTTACTGTGAGTAGTTATACTTTGGAGGCAATCCAAAATATTTGCCTATTATAAAAATTCCACAGCTGTTACTGCAAAGTTCTAGGGCATATTGACTTGTACTCCTTGATACTTTACCTTGTAAATATGTTACTCAGGTTTTTATATAATTGGATGCCACCTTTCCGATTAAATTGCAAGCTTCATGGTCAGAAAAGGTTTTTTTCTTTCTTTTTCCTCACTCCTTATCATGCCTCAGCATGTTTTAATAAGTACTTAATAAACTTGCCCCTTACCAAATGAATCTTTTTTTTTTTTTAATTCAAAAAAGATGGGGGGAGGGGCCTGTGCAGCTCAGTCCATTGAGCATCCGCATCTTGGCTTCTGCTCAGGTCCTGGTCTTGAGGCCCTGGGATGGTGCCCACCGGCAATAGGCTCTCTGCTCAGTGAAGAGTCTGTTTGTCTTCCTCTCACTGCACTCCCCCCCCCACACACACACACTGTGTGCTCTCTCTTTCTGAAATGACTGGATAAGTCTTTAAAAAAAAAAAAAAGGTGAGGGGCACCCAGGTGGCTCTGTCAGTTAAGCGTCTGCCTTTGACTACTGAGGTCTTAATCCCAGGGTCCTGGAACCGAGCCCCACCTCGGGCTCTCTGGTAAGAGGAGAGCTTGCTTCTCTCTCTCCCTCTGCCCTTCCCACCCCCTTCCCCAACAAGTTTTCTCTCAAGAGCCCAAGTGTGCTCTCTCTGTCAAATAAATAAATAAAATTTTTTTAAGAATTTAAAAAATTTTTAAAAATTTTAAAAGATGGAAACCAGACTTAACAAAAAGGTAAAGCATTTATCATAAAGACTTTAAAGATGGTAACAAATTCTTGAATAGTCCTCCCATCAAGAAGTGAGGTCTATTTACTCTCTGGCTAAATGTGGACCAGTCTTAGTGGCTCACTTGTAGCCAAGATAATGCAGTAGAAGTAAACACTGCATGACTTCTGAGGCTGGGTCAGAAAAAGTCATGCAGCTCCCACCTCGTTGACTGGAACACTCATTCATGGAGCCCTGAATGCAACAGGTGCAACTACGGTAAGACCACTATGCTCTGAGGAAGCCCGTGCCTCATGGCAGGCATTCCAGAAGGCAGAGACAGCAGAGCCCAGTTTTCAGTTCACCCCAGCCCATTAATCAGACACATGATTGAAGAAACATTCAGATCATTCCAGTCCCCAGCTAATAATGTGACCTCCAGTTGTTCGAATCTTTCTAGAGAGGCCCCAGACCTCATGGAGTAGAGACAAGCAATCTTCCTTCTTCCCTATTTAAATCTCTGACCCATAAAATCTATGAGCATGATGAAATGGTGGTTGTTTTATGCCATTAAAGTTGGGGCTGGTTTGTTATGCAGCAATAGATAACTGGAACATATGGTATCATGAAAATCAGCCCGAGCCACACTGTCAGCTCAGACAAGTGTCACACAAAGAAGTATATGCAACCGCATGTTTTCCTGCTTTGTTTATTTTTATTAGTGTGTAGCAACTCGCTGAGGTAAATATCTCCCCAGTAAGAGCAATCTGGAAGACATGAGTATTAAAACATCAGGCAGAGATACAATTGAATTATTATCAAGCAATTCAACATGAAAAGAGTAGGCACTGATAGAATCTCAGAGCCTATTACTTTACTGTGCAATTGCAACATAACAAAAACACCAGTCAGAGATGTAATCACAAAGACAAGTGGAATCAATACTGACTCTAAAATACATTACAGGCCATTTTTAAATAAATATGTAAAATCTGCTTTAAATTGATTCTCGCTCAGCAGGAAGGGAACTGCTGTAGCAATTTTTACATACAAAGCCCGGAGAAAAGAACAGGGAGGAAGACCTGGAGCATTCACAGCGTGGGGTGAGGAGATGTTCTTCCACGTGAACTCACCTTGTGACATGTTGTTGTCCTGTATCCTCAACAACAGATTTCACCTCATGGATCTCAAAAGCTCTGCTCTGGGAAAGAAAAACTAACATGTTCAAACGTTAGCAGCCAGAGAGTTGAAAATAAAGCCAAGCGATCTTTAACATCAGTTCGGTTTCCCAAGGAATCTGCCAGAAGGGCAGTAAGAAGCATTCAGTATCTTTTCTGTTGTATTGTTTGGGTGTGTGTGTTTGATGTTGGAACCAGGTGCCCCATTAATCTATGTGCACTTAACATAGGTTTAGTGACGTCTCTGTGCATGGTACCATTTTAGGTACCATGAACGTAAAAAATAAGAAAGGCATAATCCCTACCCTCAGAGAGTTTATGGATGAGTCAGGGAAAGAGAGGTGTGTCTAAAAGTAACTACTACACAACATAAAAGGTCCTAAGAGCAGAAAACAAGAACTATTTGTTGGACACGGGCCTTTATCAAAAAGTTTTAATAAACTTAATTAGGACATTAACTAGTCTACATCATATCCTGATATTTTTATTTTTTTTAAAGATTTTATTTATTTATTTGATGGACAGAGATCACAAGTAGGCAGAGAGGCAGGCAGAGAAAGGGGGGGAACAGGCTCCCTGCTGAGCAGAGAGCCCGATGCGGGGCTCGATCCCAGGACCCCGGGATCACGACCTGAGCCGAAGGCAGAGGCTTTAACCCACTGAGCCACCCAGGCGCCCCAATACCCTGATATTTTTAAATCCATGACTATAAATTCATCCTCAACATTCTTCCTCCTCTTCCAAGATGGCAGCCTCCTTCAACAAAAGAAACTTGGATTTCAGACTTTTTAAATCTTTCTTCCTATCCTCCAGGTATTGCTACATAGCAGTGTTCGATAAATATCTATGGAATTAATGAGTACAGTATATCTGATGTAAGACCTACGACTAGAGAATAGATGACCAAAAGATTTGGGGTTTTGGTATCATATCTAGGCTCTCCTTGCTTACTTCTGGAGTGTCTATTGCTCTGATTTTCGTTTTTTCGTTTTTTAAAGCTGCCAATATGGTTTCAGTGAAGCTTGAATACTAAGGATTTTGTATTTTTAGCTTTATCATTAATTATGCAATAAAAGCTTTGGTCCCCTGGACAAGAAAACAGCCCTTCTCCATATACTTGAAATCACATCATGGATAGATAACCCTGCATTTCACCTACAAATGACAAAAGTCCTGTCTTCATTATCCTACCTCCAGCTAGAAAGTGGCCCCACTTTCATGTGGCCCAGGGTCTACAAGCTTCACAAGGGATTTTTGAAATGTTTGAGACCTGACAAAAGATTTATTGATTCCAATGTATGAAAAGAAACCTGTAAAATTGAAGTGAAAAACTTATTAACAAAATGCCTTCAAAACATAAAGTTACATTACCAATATGACTGCACTTCTATTTTTACATAGTTGTAGAGAAATTATACTTAATGTAGCTATGAATACTTTTCAATATATTTGAAAGGATGTGGACTGTCAGGATACAGTGGGAACTGTTACTGGCCTCCAGTCTTGCTTCTCCCCATCCTGTTTTTTCCTAACAAGGCTCTGATTTTGTTCAGATACACACCCAGCAGCCATGTGCCTCGAGGAAACTGACCCCAGCTCCAGAAATAAACCTTATTGGTCTAATGATGATATCACTCCCTTTGGCAAGTGTTGGTTCAGAAGTTGGCCTACAACTCAGCTCTGACCAGTAAGATATGAAAAGAATGCCCCTGGGGAAGGGGTGCTCTGGAGAAAGTTTCTTCCCTCCTAAGAGAGGCAGTCCCTTACATCTAAAGCTCTTCTGTCTGAACATGAGACCTAGAATTATTCCGGGCATTTTACTGAAACCTGAGGAAAAATCAATGCCGAGGATGGCAGGAAGGAGAGATACAAAGTTCCTGGGTCCTCCATAACATAGTCAAGCTGTTAACTAACCTATCCTGAAGCCACCCTTCCTCTGACCTTGTCATTTGAGATTAAAACATCTTCTCTGTTTAATACACTTTCAGACATCATATCCTCACTGATTTATAGGCACCCTGTCATCTTCACCAAAGGGAGGACATCCCATTTTCTGCTTCTCTATTGTTATCTGTTTCAGTCATATTCAAAGAACAACAAAATGCCTCTTCTATCACTGGCTGTAAGCTACCCAGGACAAGGATCATATCACACCGGTTCCAAGTCAGTTACTGGTAGCATTTGAACAGGAGACAGTCTTCTTCCTATCTATGCAACACATTCATCCATGACAATGGCTAAATTCAGCCTTATGGTGGGTTAAGTAAACTGTTGCCTGCTGGATATAATCTGAAGACCCCTGGGAGGTCCCATGGACTAAAATACCTCTGCTAGATTTCCATCATTAAAGCCAAAGCTGTGTAACATAGCAACCAAGATATTGATCGCTCCTATCTCAGTGATCATCGTGAACCCACATGGAATTTTGACCTACAGAGCTGTGTGATAATAAATGAGTGTTCTTGCAAGTCCTTAAATTTGTAACAATCAGTTGCACAGTGTTAGAAAAGAATGAGAGTGTAATATAAATTATGCGGGAATTTTTAAAACACACAAAATTGTTACTACACAGGAGGGATCAGCAAACTGTAGCCCACAGGCTAAATCAAGTCCATGGCCTATTTTTATATAACCCATAAGCTGAGAATGTCTTTTATATTTCTAAAGGTTTCCAAAAATTAAGAAAGAAGAATATATGACAGAGGGTGTAGGAGGTCCACAAAATCTGCTCTTTTACAGAAAAAGTTTACGGACCCCTGCTATATACTATTTATTATGTACTGTTATGTACAGGGACACTTAGAAATAGTAGTTTCAAGATACACGCTGTGCTGGATGTCTTTTATTTGCCTTCTGACTCTATATCCCACCTCCTTCCTTGCCCTGAGAAGCTGATCTGCATGGACCAGATCTGGGGCCTCTTGCTCCAGGTTGGGTGTGGCCAGTAGGGCACAGACTAGCAACCAGAAGGCAGAAGGGAAATGAGATCAGGTGTTTGTTTGCCCCGCTCTGTCCCTGAAGTGCTGCCTTCGGCAAGTCTCATCCCTCAACCAAAAGGCACAGCGCCTATCGAGACCTCCACACAATTCTCTCCTCCAGAATCCAGTACCTGTTCCCTCTTTCCTCCCCTTTCTATAGACCCACAGGTTTTGGCACCCTGATATCCACTGTGACTTCCCTATATTCTGCCTACACCTGCCTATACACCACACACCACAAACCATCCATCTTGAATGTGACATCTATTTCTTGCCAGGACTCTGACGAGTGCACCCACAGATTATAGTGGTTGCCTTACAGGTAAGCAAGGGAAAAGGAACAAGGGATGGGAAAAAGAATACTTCAACTCCGATCTTTAATATGATCTGGTTTCATTTATAAAAGGACTTGAAACAAATACAAAAAACTCCTCTCATGGTTGTTTCTGGCTGACAAAAGCACAAACACATGTGGTTTTTTTCTGGAATTGGTAGATCTTTTAATACCTCAACATTTAAAAAGTTTGCCAGCCACACCGATTAAGACTGTCAAAATTACCTATCTGAATTCAAATCCTCATCTTCCTGACTGGCCCCAGTCTTGCCTAATTGGAAGCTATTATCGCCTAACTAGTTACTTCAACATGACTAGAAGCACCAAAATCCCCACTGCCTCCTCTGCTCATCGCCACACAAGGCACGAAGCCAAAGCTGAAGCCACGAAGGCAACACAGCCTGGGACTGACTCAGCACCATGACAGTCAGCACTTCCAGATTTCGGCGGCTCTCCTCCCAAGACCTCCGCAGAGGCTCTCTGTGCTGTTTTGGAAATGAAGTAATAAAACTTCACTGCCAGTACTTAAAAAATGTTCTGGCTTTATGGGACAGCATCTCCTGCTGCTTTGGGCACACATCCAGCTTAAGCAAAGACTCTGAAAGGAGAGCAAAACGACAATTTTATAACCGTTGCACTAAGGAGAGAGGAAAAGAAAAATAAGGCTCACGGTCAAGAAAATGCATCTTCAGAGCGAACACACACACAAAAGTAGGACTACTAGTTTGGATCTGTCTAAATGAAGTTAGAAACATGAACTTCTTTGATTAATCATGAAAGAAAGCTTCACAGCTATTGGACGACCCTGCCCCTGGCACAAACAGCATCCTCCCCACCACCCAGTGCTATGAAATACCTGATCATCACTTCCTAGGCATCTTACTTTTCATATCATCTGGCCCCCTCAGCTGAATTCTGTCCTTTAGGGAAGTGTCTTTTGTGAGTTGTGGATGCTCGGTGGTTTTCCCTGTACTTCATTTTTTACTGGCTGTGACAAGATTTTTAATCTTTATACAAGAGAAGCCAAACCTGTGCAAGAGCAACCTGTCAGGAATACTTACAGCCTGGCAGTTAAGTCTCTCTCTCGAGGGTGATCTCATCAGCAACGTGCTGCTGACAACATGTAACAGAACATTGTAAAAGCTACAGGTTAACACCTCTGGGGGTGCCAGAGGAGACGCCATAAAGTGTATGGTGGTGAAATGAAAAATGATTATTATTTAGCATTTATTAATCCTAGGTGGTATGCTAAATTCTAAAGAACACTGCACAGACAAAAGCAGATTACCTCAAAATGTCCACATTTTCCTTCACAAAAATAGAAAAGCCTTCTACGACACTATCTCTGTGTGAGATGAAGTAGAAACACCCTGACTCTATGAACAAAGGCAGGAAAACAGCAGAATAAAAACCAAAAGGACTCTAATGCTCAAATCCTTCATACTTCATCTGCTTTCACATACAGCACAACATTGTGTGGCTAGATCATGGGTCAGCAAATGATAGCCTATGGGTATGCTGCCTGTAAATAAAGTTTCCTTGGAACTCAGCTGCCTCCATTGGTTTACATCTTGTCTGTGGCTCCTATTGCCTTATAGCAACAGACATGAGTGCCTATGACAGAAGGGGGATAGCCAGAGCCAGAGAGCCAGAAAGATTTACTAGTTGGCCCTGTAGAGAAAAGGTTTATTGACTGATCCAGACTGAGTTGGAGAAAACATGAGCCAGATTTATGAGTCTTAACAGACTTACTTATTAATGTATGTTTTCATATTTATTCACGCAAGATAAAGTTCAATTTAACTTATTTACTCAGGAAGCATGTATAAAATGCCTATTTTTTGGCATCAGAGAGGAATATACATACCACTAGGAAGGCAAATACATCCCCCCTCTAGAGCAAAGGCACTCTGCCCTGATGGAACTCTAGGATTTTCCAACAGGGAAAAACTAGTTTCTCTCAGTAAAGGTTTAGAAAAGGCCAAAGATCCAGAGAGATAGTTGAATGGAATTGAAGTTGAATGGATAGTTGAATATAAGCAAGATTGTATAAGACTTCATCTACATAGGATAATGGTTCATGGTTTGACTTCTAGAAATATTCTAAAAAAGATTTGAAAACTATTTACAGCATCAGGGATTTATTGGTTTTATTTCAAAGCCCATGAGCTCTTGGGGGGAAAAAAAAACACTTGAAATCCAGTTCCTGATTCTGTAGTTATAGTACATTTGAGCCACACCATCAACAGTATGGTAAAATCAAATGGCATCTACTTATTTGAAGACCACAAATGGCTTTCTTGATATGAAAGAAAACAGCTTATGAAAAGTCCTAGCCTGAAGGATTGTTTTTGAAGTTTTCCTGGAAGAATCACTTTTAAGGTTCCAACAAATGTGGACATTGGAAAACTATTCTTTCATCTGAATAGACCAATAAAGGTGTTTAAGCCTCCAAGCTGCACAGAAAGACTATAACTAGATGTATCCTAGCAAAGGTGGTTTTTCAAATGGACACTATCTTTTCCTCTACAAGAATCATACTCTGTGCCTTAACCTTACCTGCTTAACATCCAAGCTCTGTTTTAGGTTTTTGGCAGCTAACATATGCTTTTCCATGGCAACTGCATAATAACATCATCTAGTTTGAAGAGGGAAAAAATTCAAAATGTTTCAGACCCAATTACTTTATGAAACTGTTTTATGGAGTCTTCTGTTTTACAACAATTCTAAAGGATGTATTTGGCCAGTTTGTCTATTTCACCACCTGTAATTCTGAACAAAAACACGTTTTCACAAAGAAATACACAGAAAATATCCAGGCTTATTCAGAGAAGTGATAATGGATATTCTTAAGCAAGGCAAAACTAGCACTAAAAAACAGGTTAGGTTTTGAGTTCTTACTTTGGCTGGGTTGACTCACCAGAAGAATGACCTTGACAAGTTATTTTCTTCTCCGGGTTTTATTTTCATCATCTGTAAAAACAGGTGATTTAAATCAACCTCTCAGAGTGTTTCCAGCCCTAATACAATGATGACTAAAGCTTGGCATCTATTGTAGTTCTCAATATAATTACTTCTAACCTTCTTCTACCCTCATTTTTATGCATGACAGAATGTGAGAGGGAAAAAAAAAATCACAGTAAACCAAACATGAATTTGATTCTCCCCTTCTATGTGGAAGAGGTCATTGGGATATTGCTGAGCCCCAGAGAAAGAACATTTTCCCTGCCCCTCTTCTAACACTTCATGCAAGATTAGAAATAAGTCCATTCTTACTTTCTCTGACTATATTATTTAAAAGAGTAGAAACAAAGAATGATTTCTTTTTTCAGAAAAGAATTTAGGACCATATAGAATCACTGGCACATTGTAGAAAGAGTTTTATCTAAAGCAGGATGCCCAGCCAACTCTATAGCCTGTCCTTGAAATAAAGTGTGCAAGAGGCGCCTGGGTGGCTCAGTTGGGTAAGCAACTGCCTTCAGCTCAGGTCACGATCCCAGAGTCCCGGGATCGAGTCCCGCATCCGGCTCCCAGCTCCACGGGGAGTCTGCTTCTCCCTCTGACCTTCTCCCCTCTCATGCTCTCTCTTTCTCTCTCTCTCTGAAATAAATAAATAAAATCTTAAAAAAAAAAAGAAAGAAAGTGTGCAGTTACTAGAACAGGTGTTGCTGATGGAAGGAATATATGGTCCTAGTTTAGAAAGACGTTCAGCACTTTCTTGTAAAGTTAAAGAAAAACTTACCCATCCTATGATCCAGATAAAATATAACTATCAGAATCACAATGTTTTGCAAGAATATAATATGATAGAAAATTACAGTATAGCTCTTCAAATAAAATGCCTAGCATAAAGGTCCTGAAAGTTTTTTGGAAGTAGTATTAAGTATCAGATGATGATAGTGTCACAAACGTAAATATGTAGATTCTTTGAGAAAGAACACAGTGAGAAGACAATCTTTTGGAACAATATTTGGGAAGACTTAAGAATTTGAGAAGATGGACCTATAAACTAAATTTTTTAATAGGACCAGATTGATAAACTTAGGACGACTTAAAACATTCAACATTTTCTCGTATCAGTAAAGACTATTCAAGGAAAATGAAAAAGATTAAGCAGACCTATTTTTTATATGATAAAAAACCCTCCAGGAGGGAAAGGGTCCCAGAGAGGAGCTGATGGTATAAGAAATAATTAAAAGCAACCAAGCACAAACTGCATACCAGCTATTATCTAGCAAATTTTTTTCCTTTACCTTAGAACATTGAAGGAAACACAGAAAATGGTAATATCCCCAAGCAACAGTCATTCCCCACTTTTCTGTCATATTATGCAAAATAACAAATCCAGGGAGAAAGGAGCTTCAGTAAGAGTTTAAAAAGTGGAAGTTGTTTGACAATTTCTTAAACCTGTCAACCACAGCAGTGCTATGTGAAAAATCCAGGCAACATCCATCCATTTTAAGCCCAATCTTCTGTGAAATAAACCCCAACTCTTCACCTAGCTTAGAAAGTCCATCACTACCTGGCTTTGGTTCACTTCTTGGTCTCACCCCTTTCCAGTCTCCTCCTCACCCACTCTGTCCCAGCATGTTCCTACAACTCCCTCCCCCAGATCTTGCTTCACTCTCCACCTGTAGCTCCCTTCCCTCATCTCAGCGTGATGCTCAGCCTTTCAGCTCCCACTTCACCATCTTCTTCCTGGTGGTGGTCCTCTCTGGTCAGCCAATCTAAAGAAGCCCTCTCTATACCTAAGGGGGAGCCTTAACTTATTTGTAATTTTTTCATGTTTGTTTGTTCTGGGAAGGTGGCTTATTTTCTCTCTATACCAACTGAAAGTTAAGCTCATGAAAGCTAATAACTTACCTGTTTCATGCCTGACACTGGTAAGGAAAAAATTAATTTGACATTTGTTAAAATGTTAAGGAAGACTTTTATTCAAGACCATTATGGGGCACCTGGCTGGTCCAGTCAGAAGGGCATGTGACCCTCTCAGGGTCATGAATTTGAGCCCCATGTGGTGTCTAGAGATCCTCTAATAAATAAAAATTTTTAAAAAGAACATTACAGGGACGCCTGGGTGGCTCAGTTGGTTAAGCAGCTGCCTTCGGCTCAGGTCATGAACCCAGCGTCCTGGGATCGAGTCCCACATCGGCCTCCTTGCTCAGCAGTGAGCCTGCTTCTCCCTCTGCCTCTGCCTGCCACTCTATCTGCCTGTGCTCACTCCTGTGCTCTCTCTCTATCTGACAAATAAATAAATAAAATCTTTAAAAAAATAAAAAGAACGTTACAATAGGGGTATTTCCATAAGGGAGACAGATGGAGCTTAACTCTGAATATAGCAAAGACAGCTGGAAAATTACAGCCAAAGAGCATGTTAAAGGTGAAAGACAGTAGATAAATTACTAAGAGGAGACATCAAAGGTGGGGGGAATTCTTGCTAAACTGACCTAACAAGATCCTTGTTGTGGGCAGGCCAGGGTGATCAGATACCAAGGGAATAAGGGCTGACTTAGAAGGATTCTTTGCTAAGACTGGGCTTCACAGACCAAAGATAGACATGGGGACAAAGGTTGAGGCCTAGTCCTAGTCGAGGATAGAGTTTTTGTCTGGACCTAGTAATTCTCAAAAAGTATTGACTGACCAGATGAATGAATGAATGAATACATGAATTCTCACCCTCAAAATTAAAATGATAGATTTGTTATTTAAATTTCTTAATTGCTTCACTTTTCCATTTCACCTTACTAACATAAACACGGGTAATAATGGGGATAAACATGGAAAGAATGCCAGAGAACAAACTCCCTGCTCCCTTGCAGAGTAAAAAGAATAAATCTTCAGAATTAATGGTTCCTTTTGTTCATTTATTTATTCTTCAGATGTTTTTTGAGAGCTAACTACAATGTACTAGTAACTCCTCCAGGCACAGACAAACAAATCCAAAGGAAACACCCAGCCTTCAAGTTCACGGTCACTGTCTGAGTGACACATATGTGAATAGAATGAAGTGTGGCAAGAGAAGTGGCTGAGATGGGTAAAGGGCAGAAAGGGACCCCTGGTGGGCAATGAGGGAGGTAAAGAAAGATGGAGGAGGAGAAAGTGTGATGAGGGTTTCCCAAATGGAACACCCTGTAATAAGACTTCAGCCAGAAACCCTGGCCATCTTCCACAAAGTACAAAACCCAGATATGCCTGATGTGATTCAGTTTCTCATCGAAGTCAGCAAAGAGGCCAGACTGAGTCAAAAATTTTTGCGGGACTTAGACTCAGCCAGACAGACAAAGGGACAGCTGCACTTCTGGGTTATGTTAATAAATCTGAAATGCATGATTATAAGTAAGAAAAACATACTGCCTATTCCAAGGTTGATATCAAAAGGGGGGAGAGAGGGCATGGATGCCCATGAGGATATCATTATTATTCCTGATGAATTCAGAGGGGTGGGGAAGAAAATATGCCCATATGAAAGCACTTCTATGACACAAAGCCTGGTCCTGTGGGGAGCAATCTCAGTGGCCTTCCGCAAGAGGACAAGCCAAGAGAGAGGCTAAAAGTTGGAGCGCTCATGCCTGACACTGTTCTTCTGAGCATGCTCCCAGCATTGCGTGCTCTCTCAATGGTACGGCAGGTTAACTGTAAAACTGAAAATAGTGTTTGAGAATACCTTTGTATTTTTAAATTTTAATATAGCCAGTATCTGAAGTTATCATGATATTTCCTAATAAATAAGAAAAAAAGAAAGATTTTCCCAACTTTTAAATTTTATCTCAGGAGTATCATCACCCAAAGCTAACCAGCTGATCCAAACACTAAATGCAGAAAGGCTGGTAGAGAGAACACTAGATCAACATTAGAGAGGTAATATATGTTAGCAATGATTCCCAACACATGTTCATTAAAAAAAATTGTGCTAATTGGAAGCTTTCCTTCTTCCATGAGAAAGCAACTAATAAGAAGTTGATGACAGCACAATCAGGCACTAGAACCCCACAAGGAAATTACAGATATAATGGATACCTCTGGGTGCATACAAGACTTTTAAATCTAAATTGAATCTTTATTTAGAAATCAATTTATGTGGGTAGACTCTTTGCCCAAGGGTATTTGTTTGCTTTTTTATGAATGTTTCAAGCTAGCAATTTTTTTCTTAGGGTTATAAATGACTCTAAATAAAATATGAGGATAGATTTGTGTAATAAATACATCTCTGACATTATCTATTTATTTGTCTGTTGAAATGTGCAGACTTTATCTAAAACAGTTATCTAACTATCACACTTTCTATTTTATGACATAGAATTGTCTATAAATGACCTATTTCCCTAATGTCCTCCAAAGGAGGTAAAATAGTGACACTTGAACTTATTCCACAGATAATGAGGTCAATCTGACCCCAAGTCCAAATGAGTAAAAGCATTTCAGATTTATTTAATGGCTATTACATTAGCAAAATATTACATAATTTATTTTAAAGAAAAAGAAAATTCTCTCTAAGCTTTATCAATTGTTCCTTTTTCAAACCATTATTTCCATATCCTGGGAAAAAATGGGGTCATAATTCAGGCAGAATCAGCTCTAGACACAGGTTGATAGGGAAAGTGATGTTCCTTGAATCAGATAGAACAGGGCAGAAGAACTGTCTCAGCCTGGGATGAGCACTAAAACTGACTACCAACAGTCAACACTACATCTCTTAAGAAGAGAATGATTTTGACGTGGTTGACATGGATTCACAAGGATACTATGAGCAGTTTCATTATCAGTGATCAGGGAAGTCAAGGGGTGGCAATACCATGGATCTCTGTTGTCCATCTAGTTTGGGAAAGGATTCCAGCTAATAGCAGGGAGCATGGAGAACAGAGTCCACATCTGAACAAAAATAGGTTTGTCAATGGTTGGGATTTAGAGCAAGATTAAGTTCTAAACAGCATGGAGATTCCTCAAAAAGTTGAAAATAGAGCCACCGTACAACCCAGCAATTGCACTACTGGGTATTTACCCTAAAGATGCAAATGTAGTGATCTGAAAGGGCATGTGCACCCAAATGTTTATAGCAGCAATGTCCACAATAGCCAAAGTATGGAAAGAACCTAAATGTCCATCAACAGATGAATGGATAAAGAAGATGGGGTATATATACACAATGGAATACTATGCAGCCATCAAAATAAATGAAATCTTGCCATTTGGATGGAACTAGAGGGTATTATACTTAGCAAAATAAATCAATCAGAGAAAGACAACTATCATATGATCTCCCTGATATGAGGAAGGGGAGATGCAACATGGGTGGGTTGGGGGGTAGGAAAAAAATAAATGAAACAAGATGGGATCGGGAGGGAGACAAACCATAAGAGACACTTAATCTCACAAAACAAACTGAGGGTTGCCAGGGGGTAGGGGAGTAGGGAGAGGGTGGTGGGGTTATAGACATTGGGGAGGGTATGTGCTATGCTTAGTGCTCTGAAGTGTGTAAACCTGGTGATTCACAGACCTGTACCCCTGGGGCTAATAACACATTATATGTTAATAAAAAATTTTTTAAAATTAAGAGAAAAAAAAGATTAAGTTCTAATAATTGTCCATCCGGAATCAGGGAACAAGTGCTTTTATATTGGCTAAACAAAGTTAAAGTAGAGAAACTTGGACACACAGGGATGTGCGGGGCACACAGGAGCTACACAACCTCTCAACTGTACACTACCAGTGCTGAGGCCCTGTTCCTAGCTCTAGACCCTGCCTAATTGCATGGGATTATTCCATCATACCTCGTAGATTCCCTGAGATAGTGCAACAGGTAGACCTTGCAAAATAAACTGAGAGAAACTCAACTATCCAAGGGAAAAATCACATGGAAATCACCAAGGCAAGAGCTACATCAAGTAATAATAAAAATATCTTTTACTATAATCACCATGGATTTGAAGTGTTGCGATGCTTTATTCCTGTTCCTCTTG
Source organism: Taxidea taxus jeffersonii (assembly GCA_003697995.1). NCBI lineage: Eukaryota > Metazoa > Chordata > Mammalia > Carnivora > Mustelidae > Taxidea > Taxidea taxus. Next base: position 41,703 of record ML109003.1, read on the forward strand.
TGTCAGGGGTCGCAAACAATTTACAAGTCCCCATTTCTCTTGATCGCTGAGTTTCATATTCAAGGTTCTCTTTTCCAGCAAAACCTCCTGCTGTGCTTGAGAATTTCTTAATTACATTTTCAAGTTTTTTGCTGTCATGGCAGAATACTACGCAAAATAATTAAGGAGCTAATAAAAACAATGTAAACCTTTTTTTCCGCCCAAAAGCATACAACAATGCAAAATGTAAACACAGACGTAGATGATCTGCTCCACATTTGTCTCAGCAAATTCAAAAGCCATCTACAGGGCACATTGAAATAGAGAAGTAAGACTGGAGACTGAATGTCAATCCAAAATCACTGTGGGATTAATTAAAAGCTAAAATTTGACAAATCTAAGTAATTTGCAAAATTCCTTGTTTTTTATGATTAAAACTATAGTAAGTGTTTATGGTAGAAATTTTGGAATACATAGAAGAACACCAAAAAGGAGAAAAAAGAAACACCTAAAAACCTAATATTCAAAATTAGACACTGATAATACTGGCTTTATTATTTCTAATTATTGCCAAATTGATAACGAGAAAAATGGTATCCATTTTATTTTCATCCTTCCAACTACTAGTCTTGCTATTTCTTTATACTTACTGTCCATTGTGAATTTTTTGTTCTGAAAATTGCATATACATTTTTCTACTGGGACATTCAATTTTTTTATTATAAGAACACCTAGATTACTAGGCCTTTTGGAATAGTATATTACAGATGCATTTAACCACTTTATCCTTTTAATTACCTTCCTGGTGCTTTTTGATATACAGATTTTTTCCTTTTTCAGATACTTAAACCTCTAAATATTTTCTTTTATAATTTTTTTACTTTATATGCTTAGAGTCTTTTTCCACTCCAAGATTATATAAATGCCTACCTACATTCTCTTCCTTAAGTTCTTTAATGAGTTCACTTTTTATATTTAGTTCATAATCCATCTGGAATCTATGATAGCATTATAAAATCTTAACTTCATTCCTTTCCATATAACTGACCAATTGATCAAATATCTTCTCTTTCTGCATTTTTAGAACTCCAATTTAAGATAATGGAGGGGCGCCTGGGTGGCTCAGCTGGTTAAGTGTCTGTCTTCAGCTCAGGTCATGATCCCAGGGTTCTGGGATAGAGCCCTGCATTAGACTCCCTGCTTCTCCCTCTCCCTCTGCTGCTCCCAACTGCTTGTGCACTCTCTCACTCTCTCTCAAATAAACAAACAAATAAAGTTCTAAAATACTAATAATAAACTAGTGGGAAGCTTTTTGCCTGTGAGAAGCCATTGTGGGTATTACAAATCAAAGTGGAGCTATGTTAGTTGAGCCAGAGGTGGGGGGAGACAGAGGAAGGGATTTTCTTTATCAACCTGCCAGACCACACAGAGCACCTTTTGCTAATCATTTTCCCCCACAGATTTGAAATGTCGCTCTTATGTTGTGGCTATTTATCTGACTTGGGACTGTCCTAACCTTTCTATTCTACTCTGGTCATCTAGGCTTCACCAGCACCCTGCTGTTTTAACTCTTAAAACTCAAAATATACTTTCATATCTACACTTGACTACACACACTCACACACATACCCACTTTCATTCTTTCTCAAAATTTTCTGGGATATTTGGGTCTATTTACTTTTTCACATGAATTTTTTAATGAATCCATTGGTCCTATTCTCCCCTGAAGCCCAATAATATTTCAGAAGGATTACATCAAATGTGTAAATTCATTTGGAGTTAACTGACATCCTAATATTGAGTCTTTTGATCAAAATCCATAATATATAATATATCTTCCCATATTTCAATTTATTTTTTTCCCTTAACAAATTTTACACAAGTTTTACACATTTCTTATCATGTTTTAACTAAGTATTTTATAGGTTTTATTATTGTAATTAAAATCATTCCATTTTCTCTCTGGTTATTGTCAATTTTCAGGAAAACTATTGATTTTTTTATGATTCTCTTGATTTTTAAAAGACTTCTGGTTTTGGGTCAGTAATCAAATCATTATCAAAGAATAATCTGCCCTGTGCTTCTTATTCCTTTTTCAAATATAATAGCATTGGCTAAATATTCCAGAAGAATGTTAAATGAAAAAGGTGCTAGTGAGGATCCTTCTTTTTGACTCTGACTTTGACAGCAATGCCTTCTGTAGTAGCCATTAAATATCATACAAACCAGTAGTTTGAAATAAGCATTCTGAGATGTTGATAAAGAAACAGTGTGCTATCCCAAATTTGGCAAAAAGTCTTTAAAGAAAAAATAGTTGTTGAGTTTCACTGAGTCCTTTCTAGCATCTGATTGTATTTCTCCTCCCAAATAATAATATGATGAATTCCACTGATATTCTTTCTCATATCAAGTCATCTCTGAACTCCTGTAACTTATTGGCTAATTATATATTGTTATTTTAATATAATGCTGTCTTTGATTTGCTACTGTTTTATTCAAAATTTCTACATCTGGGTTTATAGGAGAAATTAGCCCATGGTGTTTGAGTTTTAATACTTTGTTAGGTTTTGGTATTAATGTTACATTAGCTTCATAAAATGATTTAGGAAGTTAAATCTAATATCATGATTTTAATAAAGCATATGGTCCCAGGGTAAATTGCAAACACATTTCATAATCAGCAAATGATGAAATATTCCATTTACATCAATGAAACATGGTTTTCCCAGGAAGGTTTGGGAATAGGAGGTCTTACAATGTTGGTAAAGACTTTGAATATAGCCAATATAGAAACCTACAGGTGAATTCTGCCATTAAAAATAAGTATTGAATTCCAGAATTCAATGCTCAAGTTGATACAATTCAAAGGGCTAGCATGCTTAAAAGAGGCATAGTGGTATGACCGTTTAAAACAGACAAACAGGGGCACCTGGGTGGCTCAGTGGGTTAAAGCCTCTGCCTTCCGCTCAGGTCATGATCCCAGGCTCCTGGGATCGGGCCCCGCATCGGGCTCTCTGTTCAGCAGGGAGCCTGCTTCCTCCTCTCTCTCTACCTGCCTCTCTGCCTACTTGTGATCTCTGTCTGTCAAACAAATAAATAAAATCTTTTAAAAAATTAAAAAATAAATAAACCAGACAAACAGAGCTCCCTGAAAATATGAAAGCACAAGTCATTGTAAAGCAAAATAACAAAATGGAAATAAACAAATTAAATTCCATTCAGCAAATATTTATGGATTATGAGTACAGCTGTTTTACTAGACACTCTGCTAAATGCTCTAGGATCTTCTGAAAATCCCACTTAGGATATTTGTTAAAAGTAAAACTCCTGAGCTCCCACCCCCAAACCTACCAAAACCAAATTATAGGAGAGGCATCAGACTTGTTTATTTTGTTTTTTTACGAAGCAGTCAAGTCATCCTTATCATCAGGAAAGTTTGGGAAACCTTTGTTATAGGGGATGCAAGAATCAGTCGATGTTTCCTGTGGCCTCATTAATAGTTTGTTGCTGACCCCTGGACCCTGGGACATGTGGTGAGCACCCAAGATCTAGAGACTCAAAAGTCTCATCTTTTGTATAGGCCTGAGGGGACAACCCTAAGCCATAGAAAGGTCAGTAGCAGCTCCTAAATTCCTCCCTAAAAGGACTTAGGGATGCAATCTGGTTATAAGTTGGGGCAAAAGAATTTGTCTTAAGACTTGATTGTATAGCAAGCTCTCTCTATGTACTTGATTGTATGTGTAAGTGGGTGGCTTTGGGAGGCTGATGGAAATTACAAAGAGGCTAAAGCCATCCTAAGCCATCATGGGGCACCCTCCCTGGTGGAGGAGTTGGACTTTTCTCCCAAAATAGATTTAGTCTAAAACAGTCAGATTCTTTGCTGTCATAGAAAAAAAAAGGTACACCTTCCCCAGGGGACAATTTTGAGGGAAACAGGAAGACACAAGTGAAAGCAAGAACTTGAAAGATTCACAAAGGATTTGATTGTTTCGGGTGGGAGGACTGAATGTGTGCCTAGGTAGAGGAGGGGGTGAGGGAGGCAAGTCAGGAGAGCAAATGTTTGAAGCTGTGAAAGTGGGAGAAGGAATACGAGGTTGAGCAGAGGAACCAGGAAAAGAGTGAAGGGAGCCATTGTTAGGAGCAGGGGAACATGAAAGCTAGCAGGACAGGAGGGTTGAGGTATAAGTTCTGACCCTTGCCAGCAATGGAGGCTTGGCTCACTCTCTTTTCTGCCAGTCACCTGAGCTAGTCCCAGCTGAGCATGGAAGAGTATTAACAACCTTAGATCCAGTCAGAATGCCTAGAGCATTTGGATATAGTTCTGCTCTGCAGCATGCCCCATGTGAATACAAGATACCCAAATGACCGCCAAGCTGTAACCTCCCATTAACCAGTTTCAAGCTCATCCTGGCTACTCCCAATGAATAAGCAGCTGTTTACACTTTATCTGTCTCTCCTAGGACACTAAAGATCTGTCCAGGCAAGGGGCTAGAGCCACAGCTCCTGCAGATCAAGGTTGGCAATTGCTTTCAGGTACTCTCCCCTTGAGGGCCAGTGAACTTGATTCGGGGAGGGATAATGCACAACCTCTTCTGGAGGTTTCTGCTGCCTTCCATAGAGCATTAGCCTTGAGAACACACTTATAATGGAGCAGTGCTTCCCAGAGTGTTGTACTGGGGTCCGTGGCACCAACATCAACTGGGGACTTGTTAGAAACTCAATACTTGACCCTAGCCCAAAACTACAGAAGTAGGAAGGGGGGAGTCATAGGAATGTGTTGTCAACAAAACCTTCAGGTGATCTTGATGTACACTGAAGTTTGAGAACCACTGCCCTATAGTTAGGCCAGACTGTTGCTAGGTCATTCCTTCTCTGACCTGTAGGGGTATCGTCTTGAGGTAATCACCCGTGTGTCCCACTGACTCACTTGGTCCTTCTCATGCCATTCAGATTCACTGATTCTGTAATTATACAGACAAATAGGCATGTTTGTGAATTCTTCAATACCTAACAATGAGCCAAAGACACCCTCAAACACTACTCCTACCTCTATATATCAGTGCCTCAGGGATGACACTCTGCCAGAACCAGCCTTCTCCTCTTCCTCACCCCCAGACACAGACTCAATGAGGGGGGGGGCAGAAGCAAGATGGCAGAATAGTAGGACACCTAAATATCATAGGGCCCCAGGACTTCAGCTAGATCTCAAACCATTCTGAACACCTACAAACTCAGCAGGAGATCGAAGAGAAGAATAGCAGCAATTCTAGGAACAGAAAAGTGACATTTTCTGGAAGGTAGGACATGCAGAGAAATGAATCTAAGGTGATATGCAGGAAGAGAGACCTCAGGGGGAAGGGCTAGGTCCCAGCAAGCGATAGAGCAGCAGAGCACAAAATTGAAACTCTCAGACATATACTCCAAAATAAGGAATAACACAGAGGACAATGGGAGATGGAGAGAAGTCAGTTGGGGGAAATCGGAGGCAGAGACGAACCATAAGAGACCATAGACTCTGAAAAACAAACTGAGGGTTTGAGAGGGGAGGGGGTGAGGGGTTGGTGAGCCTGATGGTGGGGTATTAAGGAGGGCATGTATTACATGGAGCACTGGGTGTGGTGCATAAACAATGAATCTTGGAACACTGAAAAAATAAAATTAAATTAAATTTTAAAAATAAAATTAAATTAATTTTTAAAAAAAGTCTACTCCACTGAGGGATGTAGCTCCAGAGGCTGGAGGGCAGGGGCGTGTGGAGCTCTCACAGGGACAGTGGTCCCAGGACACGCAGGGTCACAAAAAGACCAGGAGTGTCTGAGTGTGGCAGAGCTCCCGGGTTTCAGAGCGGGGAAGCCACCACAGACCCAAGGAGTGAGTTTTCAGAACGGGGTTACCTTAAACCATGATCTGAGGCACAGTATGACCTCTGCTCTTCGAGCAGGGACCCCACAAGTGGCAGATCCAGGGACACTCACCTTCCTTCTCCAGGAAGAGTGGTGCAGGAGGGCATTGCAGAAATCTGCTGGGTTTGGAGACTCCAAGCCGGGCCATTCACCAGAGATAGAAACACTTGATCACAGGCCAGGTGAGCTTGGAGTATGGCCTGAGACTAGGAAGATGGGAGGGATTGACTGCTCTTCTCTGTGGACTCACTGAGGAGTGGAGCTCTCAGCTCCTCTGGGCCAGAGATTTGAAGGCCACCGTTTTCATTCCTATCCTCCAGAGCTCTACGGAAAGTGTTCAGGGAACAAAACTCCAGAGTGCAAAGCTGAGCAGATTGCTTAGCCTGGCCGCCTCTGGGCAAAGACACTTGAGAATCACTACAACAGGCCCCTCCCACAAAAGATCAGCAAGAACACCCAGCCAAGACCAAGTTCACTGATCAATGAGAACTACAGAACTTCAGAGATACAGGAATACAGCACATAGAATTCATGGCTTTTTCCCATGATTATTTAGTCTTTCAAAGTTAAAATGATTTTTATTTTATTTTTTTCTTTTTCTATTTTTGAAATTTTTCCTCTTATTTTAATGTTTTTAACTATTTTATCTTATCAATACCTTTTTAAAAAATCTTTTTAAATTTTCATTGTCATAGCCATATTCTATCCCTTCATTGTATTTAACCTTACTTTTTATATACATATAGGTTTTTCTTTCTTTAAAACTTTGGGATACAGTTTCTTCTAACAGATCAAAGTATACCCTAAATCTAGCACATGGCTTTGTTCTAGTCTCCAGCTTGATCACATTCTTTCCTCTTTTTTTCCTTTCTTTTTTCAACCAACTTCTTATCAATTCCTTTTTTAGAATCTTTTTTTAATTTTCATCTTCAAAGTCATATTCCATCCCTTCATTGTGTTTATCCTTATTTTTGCATACATATATATGTGGGTGTATATATATATATTCTTCTTTCTTTAAAATTTTGGGAGGCAGTCTCTTATAACAGACAAAAATACACCCAAAATCAAGTGTGTGGTTCTGTTGTATTCACCAATCTAATATATATATAATATATATTAATATATTAATAAATATACATCATATTAATAAATGTTTTATTTAATTTGATATTTAATATTTAATGAATATTGATTTATTATATTATTATAGTTATATAAATATATTATATATGAATATATAAATATATAAATTAATATTATAAATGTTAATTTCATATTTGATAAATATTAATAAATAATTATATTAATAAATATATATTATTATAATATATTATATACATAATATGTATGTAATATATATACACACACACATATATACTATTTTTTTTTCCCTCCCTCCTTTCTTCTCCTCCCGGTTTTGGGTCTCTTCTGATTTGGTTAGTGTATATTTTTCTGTGGTCATTGCTACACTTTTAGTATTTCATTCTCTCATTCATCTATTCTTATCTGGATAAAATGACAAGGCAGAAAAACTCACCTCAAAAAAAAAAACAAGTGGCACCTCGGTGGCTCAGTGGGTTAAAGCCTCTGCCTTCAGCTCAGGTCATGATCCCAAGGTCCTAGGATCGAGCCCCCCATCAGGCTCTCTGCTCAGCAGGGAGCCTGCTTCCTCGTTTCTCTCTGCCTGCCTCTCTGCCTACTTGTGATCACTGTCTGTCAAATAAATAAAAAAATAAAAATAAAAAGAACAAGAGGCAGTACTGACAGATGGGGACCTAATCAATATGGACATTAGGAAGATGTCAGAACTGTAGTTCAGAATGACGATTATCAAAGTGCTAACTGGGCTCAAAAAAAGCATGGAAGATTACTAGAGAATCCCTTTCTGAAGAAAGACAAAAACAAAAATCCCTTTCTGGAGAAATAAAATAATTAGAGCATAACCAAATTGAAATCAAAAAAGCTATTAATGAGGTGCAATTAAAAATGGAGTCTCTTACTGCTAGGATAAATGAGGCAAAAGAGAGAATTATTGACATAGAAGACCAAATGATGGAGAATAAAGAAGTTGAGAAAAAGAGAGATGAACAACTAGTGGACCACGAGGGGAGAATTCCAGAGATAAGTGATACCATAAAACAAAACAATATTAGAATAATTGGGATCCTAGAAGAAGAAAGAAAGAGGGCAGCAGAAGGTATATTGGAGCAAATTAAAGCAGTGAATTTCCCTAATTTGACAGCAGGAGCAAGCATCAAAATCCAGAAGGCACAGAGAATCCCCCTCAAAATCAATAAAAATAGGTCCACATCCCATCATCTAATAGTAAGACTTACAAGTCTTAGTGACAAAGAGAAAATCCTGAAAGCGGCTCAGGACAAGAAGTCTGTAACATACAAGAGGAGAAATATTAGATTGGCAGCATACCTATCCACAGAGACCTGGCAGACCAGAAAGGACTGGCATGATATATTCAGAGCACTAAACGAGAAAAACGTGCAGCCAAGAATACTATATCCAGCTAGGCTGTCATTGAAAATAGGAGAGATTAAAAAGCTTCCAGGACAAAAACTGGAAGAATTTGCAAACACCAAACCAGCCCTACAGGAAATATTGAAAGGGGTCTTCTAAGCAAAGAGAGAGCCTAAAAGTAACAGACCAGAAAGGAACAGAGTCAATATACAGTAACAGCCACCTTACAGGCAATACAATGGCAATATATTTGTATTTTTCAATAGTTACCCTGAATGTAAATGGGCTAAATGCCTGAATCAAAAGACACAGTGTATCAGAATGGATTAAAAAAAAATGAAGACAAAGAAACAAACAAACAAAAAACAAGACCATCAATATGCTGTCTGCAAGAAACTCATTCTAGACCCAAAGACGCCACCAGATTTAAAGTGAGTGGGTGGAAAACAATTTGCCATGCTAATGGACATCAAAAGAAAGCTGGTGTGGCAATCCTTATGTCAGATAGATTAGATTTTAAGCCAAAGATTGAAACCATAAGAGATGAGGAAGCACATTATGTCATACTCAAAGGGTCTGTCCAACAAGAAGATCTAACAATTTTAAATATCTATGCCCCTAACATGGGAACAGCCAATTATATTAACTAATTAATAACAAAATCAAAGAAACACATCAACAATAATAGTAGGGGACCTTAACAGCTACTTAACTGAAATTGATAGATCATCTGAGCAAAAGATCAACAAGGAAATAAAAGCTTTGAATGACACACTGGACCAAATGGATATCACAGATATATTCAGAACATTCCATCCCAAAACAACAGAATACACATTCTTCTTGAGGGCACATGGAACATTCTCCAGAATAGATCACATCCTGTGCCACAAATCAGGTCTCAACTGGTACCAAAAGATTGGGATCATTCCCTGCATATTTTCAGACCACAATGCTTTGAAACTAGAACTCAATCACAAGAGGAAAGTTGGAAAGTACTCAAATACATGGAGGCTAAAGAGCATCCTACTAAAGAATGAATGGGTCAACCAGGAAACTAAAGAAGAATTTTAAAAATTCATGGAAACAAATGAAAATGAAAACACAACTGTTCAAAATCTTTGGGACACAGTAAAGGCAGTCCTGAGAGGAAAGTATACAGCAATACAAGCCTTTCTCAAGAACAAGAAAGGTCTCAAGTATACAACCTAACCCTACACTGAAAGGAGCTGGAGAAAGAACAGACCCTATAAGGGTTTTCTGTCCTTGTGTTTACTTCCTACTGAGTCTGATGTTGTTCTCCTCTTTCTTGACACCACCTTTGTTCCAGAACTTGGGTTTGGTTTCCTTGCTCCCTACCCCATAAGAATGAACCTGATCCTTTCTGCCTTCCAGCCCAGGTCCTAAACCACATGGTCAGAATGTGGGGGGGAGGGGTATATATCCTTGAAGAAAAATAGATTGCAAGCGATTTGAAAGAGAGGAAATACAGAACATGAACAAATACAGAACAGCTCAAGATCAAGGATACTCCAGAGAATATATAGTGGAGCTTATATAAAGACAGAAAAGAAGGGGAGAGAGAAAAAGAGAGGTTGCTAAATGGAAGCATAAATATGACACCCAATCCCCTAAGAGGTTCAGAGTAAAAGACAGCCTTCGTCTGAAATTTTAAGGAACAATAAAGCAGCTAACATTAATTGAGTATTTTCTCTGAGCCATACAGTTCAAAGTGCTTGGTACGATGACTCAATTAGTTCTCATACCAATTCTATGAAGTAGTTTTATTAATATCCTATTTTAATACATGAGAAAACAGGTGCAGAGAGATATAGTAACTTGACCAAAGTCAGACAGGTAGCAAGCAATAGATTCAGAGTTTGAACCCAAGCAAGTCTGCTGCTAGCACTGTGCTCACTCCACGATACTGTCTATGAAAGGATAGAGAGAAACTGATGGCACATCAATGTGTAGACTCAGGTAAGCTATCTGGGAACTTGCTTTGGGTAGTTCCCCTTTATTTCTTTAACGAAAGAAGTAAGAAGGCCTAAATATTTCTACTGTCCAATAGAAATATAATATGACCCACAAATGCAAGACACATAACCTAATCCTTAATTTTCTAGTGGCCATATTTAAAAACGAAAAAGAAACATATGAAATTATTTTAATTAAACTTAATTTATCCAAAATATTATAATTTTAATATTATAGTCGATATTATAATATTGTTTTAATAAGGTATCAATATTTAATAATATTATATTAATATTACATTAAATATTAAATATAGTAATTAATAATATTATATCAGTGGCTGAAATAGTTTACAGTCCTTTTTTCACACTAGGTATTTGAAATTAATTATGTATTTTAATTTACAGCACATCCTGATTTACAGTAGCCACATTTCAAGTGCTCAATAGCCACATGTGGCTGGTGGCTGCCATATTAGACAGTGAAGCCTGAAGAGCCAATGGTAGGAGGAGTGAGAAGGAATTGAGAATATAAATGGAGATTAGGTATTTAAGTAGAGAGACAAATCAAGAATACTTATGATTTGAGATCTAGCTTGAGTCTTTCAGAAATAAATAACTGGACTGACATGCAGAAGCCAATTCTACATTGAAATAAGACAACATAAATCTACATGAGTGTGGATCTTTGCATGTGTATATCCACATACATATACACGTACACATATACACATGCATGTTGGATGCAAACAGATTCAGCATTGATGATTGGTAGGCCAGCAACTGACATAATTTGTGAGTCACTAAAGTCATAAGTCAATAAAGACTTAATATCTTCCCCACAAAATACCCTAGGCTCCCTATAACAGAATATAGTCTTTTCTGGGGAATTAATTCTAGATTGTCTCCCATCTGTCCCTCCCTTGTCTAATTTCCAGTCACACTATTCCCAGTGGTCAGTTCTGGGCAGGCTCCTCTCTAGTCTAATGTTGATGACCCCTTTCTCCTCATTCTCTTGAGCATCTCTCCTCATTTCAGACACCTGGGGCCAACACACTGATCTTGGACTCTTTGGCTAGGCCTTTGCCTTTTCCACATCTCCAGCTCTCCCTTGGCCAGTTTTAATAATAACACAAATCTCATCCTGTGGAATGGCACCAGAAACTGTCCCACTAAATACCTACTACTCATCATGGCATCCTCAGTTTTATTTAATGCCCTCCCTTTATTTAAAGTACATCTTCTTGGGGCACCTGGGTGGCTCAGTGGGTTGGTTAAAGCCTCTGCCTTCGGCTCAGGTCGTCTCAGGGTCCTGGGATAGAGCCCTGCATCGGGCTCTCTGCTCAGCAGGGAGCCTGCTTCCTTTCCTCTCTCTCTCTCTGCCTGCCTCTCTGCCTACCTATTTGTGATATCTGTCAAATAAATAAATAAAATCTTTAAAAATAAATAAATAAATAAAGTGCATCTTCTCTTGGGGTGCCTGGATGGTACAGTCAGTTAAGCATCAAACTCTTGATTTCAGCTCAGGTCATGACCCCAAGCTTGTGGGATACAGCCCCACATTAGGTTTTGTGATAAGCATAGAACCTGCTTGAGATTCTCTCTCTCCCTCTACCCTTTCCCCTAGACCCCATCCCATGTGCTCTATCTAAAATAAATAAATAAGTCTTTTTAAAAAAATGAAGTTTTTCTTCTCTTTAGTAGTAAATGTTCATTAAATATTAAGGATCCAGAAAATTGTTTAAATGCTGTTTGAATGAAGAATTACAGGACCTTTTGCCTCTGGAGGCCAGACTGGAGGACAGCCGTTGGAAAAGGAAAACAAAATGAGGAAATGTGTATCTATAAATATATTTTAAAACTATGTAGCAATGTAATAGCTATGAAATTGAATCTTCTTCCTTAGGGTAAGTAGGTAACACAGTATCAGGAGGCCTTGGCAGACAGAATAACCCCCTTTTCCAAGTTAGAAGATATGGTCCTTTAATCAAAAATGTAAGATCCTTTCATTTTTCCCACTGCAGTCGGTGTTTCAATTTCAAAGGCCACTTGCTGTTTCTGATCTGTTATCAGTCAGGCAGACTCAACACACAGAGAGAAAGCCACTTTAGTATAAGCTGCTGTCTCTTTTATCACAAATGCAGACTTAAGGATCCTGTTCTGCTAAAACTGTACAGCTAAAGACAAAAAGTGGTGGAAGTAAGGGCAGAAGCAAGCCAGCTTCGTGATAGGAAGTTGTAGACTTGGGAGAAGTAGATGTGTCAAATGTAGGTGAAATATGGCAAATTACCTACATGGTTACATAAATCCCTTTGTTTCTGAGCTAGTTGCACTCCTAAGATCAGAATTGCCAAAAGAAAAATACCAGCATGTTGCCGGGCAGGTATAAATATGACCGTACAACTAGAAGAGAGGGTACATTAATCTGTTCAAGTATCTAATACGTGCTAGGCACTGCTCTGTTTTTTCAAATACACCAAACCTCAGTCACCTCTGATGAAGAAAGAGAGATGCAAAGAAGTTAGATGCTTGTCCCTTGGCATGCTTTTAAGTGGAGCCATTATTCAAAACCTTGCCTCTCTTACAGGAAAGCCTGAGCTCTTTCTCCTATTTTCTTTCTTTCTTTTTTATTTTCTTTTAAGATTTTATTTATTTATTCGACAGAGAGAGAGATCACAAGTTGGCAGAGAGGCAGGCGGGGGGGGGGGGCAGGCTCCCTGCTGAGCAGAGAGCCCGATGTGGGGCTCGATCCCAGGACCCTGAGATCATGACCTGAGCCGAAGGCAGATGCTTAACCCACTGAGCCACCCAGGTGCCCCAGCTTTTTTCCTTTTTAAAAATTCTTTTTCACAACACACTGACTCCATAGAAACAGAGAGAGGCTCGGATGTGTTAGTCTGTGGCCTGGTCTAGCCAGGACAAGCCTGACCACACAAACATTTGTTTTCATTCTGTCCAATCTGTATACATCATAATTGTGCATCCCTCAAAAAAAGGTTTGGTCAAATAAATACAAGACACGTGAAAACATCTCTGCCTCATCCCCACAACATAAATCGTTATTTGCCAAAAGTTGTCAAATTTGCTAACTTGGTAGTTCACCAGTCCAACCAGTCCACTGATTCACTCACATGCTTAACTTCAATAGGAACACAACGTAATGTTCTCTGATTTCTTTTATGGGAGCTCTTTATATCATTTATTTATATTATTCATTCAACAGTGTTATTCAACAAAAGATAATCAGACAAAGGGCAATAAGGCAAATGACAGCTGGAATGGAACGAAGCTTGGAATTGAGCCAAACATAAACTATGTCTTCAGCCTCAACTGGTTTTATTTCTTATGTATTTACGTCTGTTTCCTTGCATGTATTTTTGTGACTGGATGCACTTTAGTGGGTTTTGTTTTGTTTTGCGTTTTAGTTATAAAAATACATACAAACTGCAGAAACATACTAGTTTCTCTTGTTAAATCTGGTGTGGTTTCTTTTACCTTTCTCCATATGTTCTATAAACATTTATAATTATATAAAAGTTTTTCCTACTTTTATAACAATAACATACTATACACTCTATTCAACAATTTGTACTTTGTTAAAAATATAACATGCACATCCCTCTAGATAAGTACATTTAGATTGTACTTATTCTTAAGTAGTTACATTATTTATACCTATATCAAAATATATTTATTCCTTTAGAGACAAACATTTAGGATGTTTCCAAGTTTTGGGTTGTTTTTGTTGTTTTGCTATAATAAATACCATTATAACAAACTTCCTTGTGAACATGTCCTTACATATATGTGCTTCTTTTGTAATAAAACATAGCCCCCAAACAAAGCAATCAGCTCCAGGGCTATGCACACTTTTTAAATTAACAAAATAATTGAGAACAGACTTTAAGTGTACGGTTCAATTGATTTTTACAAGTGCATATACACGTGGAACTGACACCCCTATCAAGATATAGAACATTTCCATCATCCTAGAAAGTTCCCTTGTGCCCCTTCCTAGTCAAACCTGCCCTCCCTGTGCCAATAAACCATGATGTGATTTTGCCTGTTTCATAATTTCCTATATCAAATCCAAAAGTTTGTACCTCTTTGTGTTTGGTTTCTTTTGTTTGGCATAGTAGCTATGCCTTCATTACATTTTACTATATGTATGTACCAAAATGTTCATTTCTTTTTAATTGTATGCATATTCCATAATCAACTATTCTTCTGCTGATGAACAATTAAATTGTTTCTGGTATTTTTTAAAAATTACAATAAATGATGTTATAGTAAGCTTCCTTGCACTCATGACTTTATGTACTGGTCCCTGGTTTATCATAAGATGCAGCCCCCAAAACAGGATTTTTAAACAAATTTTTAATTTTGTTTGATACTGCCAAATTACCTCCCATGAGGTGATAGCACTTCACACTCCTACCAGCCCATGTCCTCACACTTCTATTAATATAAGGCACTCTTTGGATACTTTGGATACTGACTCAGGGTTACTGACCCCTCAGTGTTAAGCACTGATTCGTGGGAGCACACCTATTAAAATATCAAAAATATGCATACTGAGCACAAACTTTGTGTTGAGTGCTTTTCTGACCACTAGTGATAAAAAGTACCACCTCACACCAGTCAGAATGGCTAAAATGAACAAGTCAGGAAATGACAGATGCTGGTGAGGATATGGAGAAAGGGGAACCCTCCTACACTGTTGGTGGGAATGCAAGCTGGTGCAACCACTCTGGAAAACAGCATGGAGGTTCCTCAAAAAATTGAAAATAGAGCTACCTTATGACCCAGCAATTGCACTACTGGGTATTTACCCTAAAGATACAAACGTAGTGATCCAAAGGGGCACGTGTACCCGAATGTTTATAGCAGCAATGTCCACAATAGCCAAACTATGGAAAGAACCTAGATGTCCATCAACAGATGAATGGATAAATAATAGGTGGTATATATATACAATGGAATACTATGCAGCCATCAAAAGAAATGAAATCTTACCATTTGCGACAACATGGATGGAACTAGAGCGTATTATGCTTAGCGAAATCAGTCAACTGGAGAAAGACAACTATCACATGATCTCCCTGATATGAGGAAGTGGAGATGCAACGGGGGTGGGAGTTAAGGTGGTAGGAAAAGTAAAAATGAAAGAAGATGGGATCGGGAGGGAGACAAACCAAAAGAGACTCTTAATGTCATAAAACAAACTGAGGGGGGTGGGGGGGAGAGGGGTTGGGAGAGGGTGGTGGGGTTACATTATATGTTTAAATAAAGCTTAAATTAAAAAAAATAATTTAAAAAAAGTTAAATAAAGTCTTATCCTCATCCTTGAGTGGCTTACAAATCAAATGAGAACAGCAATGTGCTTAGTGCAGGAATGAAAATTTCCATATGGTGCAAGAGGGGAGGAGACTTGGGGAAATCAGATTGGGTGGCCATGTAAAACATGACTGGGCAAGTGCTAGTAAGTGCTAGTTTGATGTAGTTAAGAGTCTGCTGGGTGAGTAAAAGAGTATTCCAGAAAGACTGACAAGACTGGACGCAGCCCTGGATGCTTAAGAAACTGTCCATGTTGAAGACTCCAGGGACAGGGGGGTTACACATGAAGAGTGGCCCCAGAGAAGAACAAAACAATAGTGCTATAAAAATTCATGAAATGTTATCTTGTACACTTGAAACTAGTCATGACATTGTGTATCGACTATACTTCATTTTTTTTTTTAACAACTGGTGAAATTTGAATGAGGTCTATTAGGTAATACTGTTTTGTTGATGTTAAATTTCTTGAACTTGATAACTGCCCTGTGTTTGCACAAGTGAATGCCTTTGTACTTAGGATATACACACTTGGATAAAAGGAGCTTAAGGTCTACAATTTACTCTCTAGTGATTCAGAAAACAATACTATGTAGATGGACAGATTAGAGAAAGAGAGAGAGGATACAATGATAAAACAGATTGTAAAAATGTTAACAACCGATGAATCTAGGTAAAGAGCTTTTTGTCCTAGTCTTGCAATTTCTCTCTGTTTGAAGCTACTTTAATATGAAGGGTTCTTTGTATTAATATTTAAAATACAATAACACTGGGATGCCTGGGCGGCTCAGTTGGTTAAGCAGCTGCCTTCGGCTCAGGTCATGATCCCAGCGTCCTGGGATCGAGTCCCGCATCGGGCTCCTTCCTCAGAAAAGAGCCTGCTTCTCCCTCTGCCTCTGCCTGCCATTCTGTCTGCCTGTGCTCACTCTCTCTGACAAATAAATAAATAAAATATTTTGTTAATAAATAAATAAATAAATAAATAAAATACAATAACACTTCAATGACCGTCAGTTGGTTCTATTTGACTAGAGAGAATGATATAAAATGGAAAGTGGTTTGCTCTGAGGGCAGAGAGGCAAGCAAAGGCAAATTCTTGAAGGTCCCAGTTCTTGGCTGAGAAATTTTAATTTATTCTGAAAGCCATGAAACCCAATTTTCATTTTTAAAAGAGTACAATAGCAGCTTTATGGAGATGGGCCCACAGTGAGACCAAATGAGGCAGGAAGACCAGCTGGGAGGCCACCGTGATGATTCAGATGAGTCAGGGTCTAGCAGAGACCATGGTTGAGGGAATAGAGAGAAGGACACAGCAACCCAATCTATTAAGATTCTACATGACCTAGAAAGTGGAGGATGCAGGAGGATTCCAGCTTGGGAAACTGGTTAGATGGTAGTGTTAGTCACCAAAATAGAAAATCAAGGTACAGAGGAGAGCTTGAGAAGAAAGATGATGGGTTTTGCATTGACTATGACAAGCTTGACGTATGCATGGAAGATTCCAAGGAAGACCTCCAGAGCTCAGAGAAATCTGGGCATGAGATACTAACTTCAAAGTCATCTCCATGTAGGCAGTTTGGGTTCTTTTTTGTTTGTTTGTTTAAGATTTCATTTATTTATTTGACAGAGATCACAAGCAGGCAAAGAGACAGGCAGAGAGAGAGGTGGAAGCAGGCTCCCTGCCAAGCAAGGAGCCCAACGCGGGGCTCGATCCCAGGACCCGAGACCATGACCCAAGCCAAACGCAGAGGCCTCAACCCACTAAGCCACCCAGGCACCCCGGCAGTTTGGGTTCTTAAGAAATAAAACAACATGGGATTGGGAGGGAGACAAACCATAAGAGACTTTTAATCTCACAGAACAAACTGAGGGTTGCTGGGAGGAGGGGTGTAGGGAGAGGGTGGTTGGGTTATGGACATTGGGGAGGGTATGTGCTATGGTGAGTGCTGTGAAGTGTGTAAGCCTGACTATTCACAGACCTGTACCCCTGGGGCTATTAATACATTATATGTTAATTTTTAAAAAATTTTTAAAAGGACTGGTTCTTAAAGACTTTGCCTATTTCACCACTACCAAATTAACATCTTCTGAGAGCATGCTATTTTTAAAAGGAGGCTAAAAGTGGTAAGTTGTTATCCTACTATACCTGGAATGTCTTCTTCCAAGTACCTGTGGAAACAGACCCACTCAAAATATATATTAACAACTGCTCCAGATTGAAAGGTTATGTGTCACCATCTAGAGATATTTCCATGAAATGGGGCTGTGGTGAGCTGTTATGCAAAAGACAGTCATAGTTCACTGCACCGCCTGAGCTAGAAGAGCACCGCAGCTCCGAAGAAGGGAAAAGATCTGATTCATCTCACTCTTACCCCTCACTTGGTCAGGAGTTCCACAGACACAAGATGCATCCAGCCATGCCCCCAACTCCCTTAACCATCATCATCAGGCAAAACTGCTTCAGAGAGCTGCTTGTGTTGTGCCATATTTTCTGATGGCAATTAGGAGGAAAGTGAGAACCTGGGAACTTCCTAGAAATGCAAATTACGGGGCCCCACATCAGCCCTACTGAACCAGAAATTGCAGGTGAGCCCAGTCATCTATGTTATAACAAGCACCCCAGGTGATTCTTGTGCACAGTGAAGAACAAGAAATCCCCTAACAGAGAAGTGAGGAAGATGAGCCCATTATCATGTCAACCCAGTGAGTGATGCCCTCCCACAATTTGGAAATTATGAGCCTCTCAAGGATTCAAGCCCTGTCTTTTAATATTTTGTGTCCCTGTAGGCCCAAAGTCTAATGTATAAATTCAATAAACATTTACTGAGTACAGAGTCTGGCTCTTAATTAATTAAGGAAGGAAGGAAGGGAAGGAGGGAGGGAGGGAAGAGGGGAGTTTGGTTATAAAACATGGGTGATTTCAACCTTATCCCAAACTTTTAAAAGTCCATATTTTTCTCTCATTCTTCCAACATTAGTCAAGATAAAATACGCACATGAGAGTGCATGGAAATGAGATTCTGTGGGTGGAAAAAGGGAGAGCTACAGAAAAAACTGTTTTTCTATGTTCTGAAGTACTTCTCTTCCTTCATATCCTTAATTCCTTGTTTTTCTCCCCTCTCCATGATCTTTTGTTTCCTGACACCTGGAGAAATTTCACTTAAACAGACATGCAATTTACACTCCCTATGGCACACACATACCAACACCCAAAGTGAATCCTATTAGATTTTTCATGCCCCCCCCACCCCCCATTCTCATCAGCCTCTTGCCCAGAGTAGCAGTAGGCCTCCCTCCATTTGGCTGTCCCTCTCTGCACCTTCTCCCCATGGATACTCTCTATTGCTTACCATCTAGGGTTCAAGGCTCTGTTAAGACTATGCAGCCTGACACCAAGTATATCACAGGCCAGATAAAATCCCATGATTTAGCCTCTAACTTGGGATTCATTCTCCTTCCTTCAAAATCAGCATTTCATGGAGAAACTGGGAGGCCAGAGGGAAAATAATAGCTAGCATTTACGGAGCACTATTTGCAGGTCTATGTGTTAGGTGCTTTCATATCATCATTTTTTTTTATAAAAACCCTAGGAAGCAACCTCACCCACTAACTCTATAAAGTTAGTTACCACATAACTGTGCCTATTTTGTAAATGAAATTAAGATTAAAGAAATCCTTGAGAAATTAAATATTAAAGTGATTCAGTGATTTACCTAAGATCTGACTGTTGTAAGGAAAAAGCAGCTAATTCCAGAGTTTGTACTCTTAACTAGTACAGAATAAGAAATCTCCAATGTCATAGAATCTCAAGATTTTCAAAAAATTTATTTAGTTAGAGCGAGCAATGAGGAGAAGCAGAGGGGGAGGGAGAGAGAATCTCAAGCAGACTCCACACTGAATGCAGAGCCCAATGCAGGGCTCCATCTCACAACCGTGAGATCATGACCTGAGCTGAAACCAAGAGCTGGACACCCAGTTGACTGAGCCACACAGGTGACTCTCAATATCATACACTATTAAGATGGAAGGTATCTCAAAAATCATCTAGGTCAGTGGTTTTCAACCTTGGATGCACATTAGTATCATAGGTAGTTTTTTTTAAGATCCTGAAGACCAGGTCATACCCTGGATCAATTATATAGTTATCTCTGGAGAGATGACCCAGATGTCTGTAGTTATTTAAGCGTCATGGTGATTCCAGTGTATAGAAAATGTTAGGATCCACTGATTCACATTCAGTTCTTATATTTTGTTGATAAGACAGCTAGTGGTAATAGGAACAAAAATTACAGTCGTAGGGAAATTGCCTGCTACCCTCTGACTCACAGTGAACAAAGGAAGTCTTCTACCCACCATGGGGCAAGCATGGAGTGTGTTGCTGTTCTCCTATAAAGAATTCATATTCAAATCATCCCTGTGTAAGATTGACAGGAATAGGTATAGTTGTTTCCCTTTGAATTTTTAGGCTGGGTGTGATATCCTCAAGAACAGGGTTAGAGGTCAAATGTTCTAGAAGCAGGTCTGACACTTAACCAGCCACAATCTTGGGACACTCGCCCGCTCTTGAGCCTCAATTCCTTATCTGTAAAATTAGTGTAATAATAGTCCATGCCTTTTTGATGTCACAGGTACTTCTAAAAATCAAATGAAACAATGTATACAATGTATACCTCTGATGCAGTAAGAGTGATGCAGTGTTGTTTTTTAACAGGTAGTGAACATTAAGAAAGTGGACACTGATGGCACACAGAACAGGGTCTGAGTCCCGCTCTTGCTCTTCATTAACTATTCTTAGAGAAGGAAGATAAGCTCTTTGAAAGAGTACTCCCTTATATGATTTATGACAAGCTAAATCAGTAACATCAAGATTGTTTTGAGAAGTAAATAACATTTTGTAAAGTATGTGACACCTAGAAGGTATTCAAAGTGTTACTTTCCCTTTCCCATAGACATTTAAGTTTCTTATTTATTCTATCATCTATTTTAGATTGAAGCATACCAGAAAAAAAATTAGAGAGTACCTAACATCATTATTCACTTTGATTAGGAATAGGCTGCCCAATTGTGGAAATTAGAATACAAATAGGATGTTAGATAAAATGTTCATTGGTTTTTGGACACAAAAAGTTGGAGATGGTTAACTGTAAAAATGCAGCTAACAAGCCAACATGGACAATGTGATCTCCTAAATAAAGGACTTGGAAGAATACACACCAAGAATTTAATAGTACTAATAAATGGGCAAAGGAATGGTATGTTTTTATCATCTTATTTTTGGCTTCTCTGCATTTCCTAATTTTCTACAGTGTATACATACTGCTTTTGTTACAATAAAAGCTTATTTTTTTCAAGAGTAGAGAGAAAAGAATGGGCTGTCCAAAGGAGATAAGCAAATGCGAAGACATATCTTGTTCTTAGGACATCTCAACAACAAAAATGTATCAGTTCTAAGTGAACTTATCAGTTTAATGGGATTCCAATTAAAATACCAATAAGCTATTTATGGAGCTAGACAAATGGATCCTAAAGTTCACATAGGGGAAAAAAACATAAAGAACAGCTAGGAAACACTAAAAGGGAGGAATTTTAGGAAAGACTGCTCTCTTAGCCTTAAAAGCTTTCTACAAAGACTTGATAATTAAAACAGGGCATGAACAGATGGTGCATACCAGCAGAATAAAACAGAGTTCAGAAGTACACCCAGCAAAATGCAGAAGTCTAGTATATGATAAAAGTGGCATCTCAGATCACTGAGGCAAAGTTAGTCTTCTTAATAAATAGTGTTGGGGTTCAGTCAATAAGTGTCTTTCTTTGGCTCAGGTTCTGGTCTCAGGGTCCTGGGATCGAGTTCCCCATCAGCCTCCCTGCTCAGCAGGGAGTCTGCTTCTCTCTCTTCCTCTGCCCTTACCCCTGCTCATGTTCTCCCACTCTCTTGCTCTCTTTCTCAAATAAATAAATAAATAAATATAGTCTTTAAAAATAAATAAATAGTATTGAGATAACCGGAGGACCATTTGGAAAAAAAAGATAAAATTAGATTAATTCCTCAAAATATACACAAGCATACATTTCAAATGTATCTGAGAATTTGCTATAAAAAATAATATTATACAAATACTAGAGGAAAACAAGTGAATTCCCCTTTTACCTGGGGGGAGGGAGAGGATTCTAGGACTAAAAACAATAAGTAAATACAGTAATAGAAGTCTGATAAATTTGACTTTATAAAAATAAAGAATGTTTGCATGGCCAATAAAAACACAACCATAAAGTCAAAAGACAATTGATAAACGGGGAGAAAACAATTGCCACATATTATGTTGATAAGAAGCTAATAAACCTACTATACAAAGAATGCTTTAAAACAGAGAGGAAATAGACCATAAATCCTAAAGAAAAATTGATAAAGACATAGACAAAAATATTTAGGATATAAAAGTGGCCTTTATATAAATGAAAGACATACAATATTACTCACAATAAGGAAAATGCAAATTAAAACCATGGTGAGATACTATTTCTCATCTATTAGACTGGCACACATTAAAAAGCTTGACAACATACTTTACTAGCTGGGGAGGCGGGAAACAGGCATGTTCCTACACAGCTGGTGGAAATGCAAGATGAAGGGGTTCCCATTTGGAGGTGACTGGCAATATTTCACAAAACTACATACACAACCCCACTTTTGGAAATTAATCCTGAAGGTTATACCTCCAATAATACGAAAATACACATGCACAAGTTTAATCATTGCAATGTTATTTGTAATTGCAAAATATTAAGAACTACATAAAGGCCCTAACAGAGAAGATTGGCTTATTATCCCCAAATGAGTACCATGGAGCTGTAAAAAGAGACTGGTATCTATGAACTGACATAAATTTATTTCCAAGAGATAATTAAGTAAAAAAAAATTTTTTTTAAGTAAAATGTAGTAAGATAGATAGGTAGATAGATAGATAAGGGGGAAAGAAGGGGAAATAAGACAGCATACATTTATGTTATCATTATCAAAGAAACACAGGAAGAATAAGAGCACAAAATAAGGGTAAGACAGGGTGAGGTCAAAGGGATGTAAGAGAAAGTGAAGCTTCTGCCTCTATCTTTTCATATAGTTTTGAGTTTTGGAAGCATGTTCCTGTTCTAGACATTCAAGAAATAAAGTAAAATTCAATCAACAAAGATGGGAAGGGAAAAATTTTAAATCTGAAACTGAAAGCAAACCAAAATAATGAATTCAATTATATTTCAAGTGAATATTATATTTGTAAATAGGGAAAGGAAAAAAATTAGTCTCAGAAACCTATGAGCAGAATATTTAACTTCAAATCTGTATCTTCAGCCTTATGCAGCTTGTGGAGTGGAGATAAAACTGCACACACAACCTAAGTGTTTTTTTTGGTCCATTGCACTGGTATGGGCTACGTATTTCTAAAACCATCTTGGATAAACTATAGCAATGAAGGAATAAATGTGTCAATATTGTTGGGAACCAGATTCTCACTGTGAAAGCAGAAACATACAAATAGAGAATGGAGGAAGGTGAGAAAAACCCCTTTGGTGATAGATTGGACTTGGAGGAATGGATGAAGTTATGTTTTTTAAAATATGTATGTGCCAGGTCCTCTGCCTGGCCAGTTGGTCAAGTGTCTGACTCTTGGTTTTAGCTCGGGTTGTGATCTCAGGGTCATGAGATCAAGCCTCACCTTGGGTTCTACACTCACTGCAGAGTCTCCCTGAGATTCTCTTTCTCCCTCTGCCCCTCTCCGCACCCCCCACCTGCTTGCGTTTTCTCTCTCTCTAAAATAAAATAAATAACATCTATTTAAAAAATAAAATGAAATACGTATGTGTCTCTGCATGTATACCCATATGTGTATGTATAAATACATGTGGTTGTACATGTGTACATACAGGCCAGTATTTATTAGCTCTGTCTGCTGAAAAGCCACGGAAACAAAGATACCTCAGCAGCCATGAACAACACACCTAACACCCA
Source organism: Taxidea taxus jeffersonii (assembly GCA_003697995.1). Lineage (NCBI taxonomy): Eukaryota > Metazoa > Chordata > Mammalia > Carnivora > Mustelidae > Taxidea > Taxidea taxus. The sequence continues at coordinate 65,372 of ML109003.1, forward strand.
GTTCTTCCCATTTAAATACCTTTGCCAACTACCAGGAAATAGAGCTTCTCAGGAAAAAAGAAAAAAGAAGAAAAAAAGGCCAGTTCTGGGCTGGAAGGATAAACAAAAGATGTGCTTGGAACATAAGACAAGGAAATCCTCACAAAAATAAGCCAAGTCATAAAGACATGGGAGTTACTTTGAAGGGGCTCCTCTGGCCAAATCTGGGACAATTTGAGCACAAAATGCTTAAGGACAGTAATGAATTATAAACCACTGAGAGGAAAAAAGGAATCCACAAGTCCTCACCACTGATAAATACTTAAAGAGGGAGAAAGGAGGGATGTTATTTGTGGTAGAATGTCAAGTGCCAACCGGTAAATGGGGCATGCAGGAATTTTGCACGTTTTACAACCACAACAGAGAAAATCAGTTCAAGCAAGAATTGTCAATGGTTGCTAAATCTAGGAGAAAGTTTGATGAGGGTAGAATATTTGCAGGATCTTAATATGTTTCCCACGGATTGCTTACTAGTTGCAAGAGAAAAAAATAGTAACTCCGCAGTGGAAACGTAGAACAACACTAGACTGGGTGATGAAAATTAACATCCCTAAGAGGGAGCAGACCAACACTGTGTGCTTCCATGAGACACCCTAAGAAGGTATCCAGCTTCACTTATGTAATATTCTAGCCAGGAATGCATAACCTGACTCTTAAGCCCTAGGAAACATCAAGCAAACCAAAAATGAGGAAATTTTGTCATAAAAGACAAAGAATGGCTATAAAAAGTTTCCAGATTGAAGAGACATCACCACAAGATGCTCTATCCTATCCTAGACAGGATTCTGCACAGGGAGCCAGTGAGGCAGGGACATTATTAGGTCTATAGACAAAAATGAGAAAACAGATTAAATAAAAGTGTATGGGGGGGTGCGCCTGGGTGGCTCAGTGGGTTAAAGCCTCTGCCTTCAGCTCAAGTTGTGGTCCCAGGGTCCTGGGATGGAGCCCTGCATCGGGCTCTCTGCTCAGCGGGGAGCCTGCCTCCCCCGCCCCCCTGCCTGCCTCTCTGCCTACCTGTGACCTCTGTCAAATAAATAAATAAAATCTTTTTTTTTTTTTTAAGTGTATCTGGGTGGATTAAGCCACTGCCTTCGGCTCGGGTCGTGATCTCAGGGTCCTGGGATCGAGCCCCAAGTCGGGCTCTCTGCTCCTTGGGGAGCCTGCTTCCTCCTCTCTGCCTGCCTCTCTGCCTGCCTCTCTGCCTACTTGTGATCTCTGTTTGTCAAATAAATAAATAAAATCTTCAAAGTGTATCTGGGGACATCCGGGTGGCTCGGTAGCTTAAGCATCTGCCTTCAGCTCAGGTCATGATCCCAGGGTCCTGGAACCGAGCCCTGAAAGGGGCTCTCACTTGGAGGGGAGTCTGCTTCTCCCTCTCCCTCTGCACCACCCCACCACTGCTCGTTCTCTCTCTGTCTCAAATAAATTAATAAAATCTTTTTTAAAAAGTGTATTAACACATTTTACTGAAGCTTTGACTGTACTGTGCTTAGGTAAGAGACTATCCCTATTCTTAGAAAATACACATCATGTATTTAGGGGTAAAGGGGCCACGGTGTATGCAACCGACTGACTCAGAAAAAAATATAGGTACTTATATCTATATATACACATACACACATATATAGAGAGTATGCTTAAGGAACAATGCAAATCGGATAAAATGTTAATGATAGATATATAGTTAATAACAGATATACAGATCTTCCTTGTACCATTCTTATTCTTAAAACTTTTCCATACCCTTAAAATTTTTCCAAAATTTAAAAATGTATTTTTTTAGAAGTGTGCTATCAACTTGATTTAAGAAAGTCAGGGGGAAAGAATGGTTTAGGTTAGCACAAAATAGCATAGGTTAATATCAAAATAAGCTTGATATTTATTTTAATCCAGATTTATTCTAATGCAGATCTGAAAAATGCTACAAGCTAATTTTGATTAAATAACTTCATTATTTAATATTTATAAGGCCATTTACTGCAGTAGTTTTAATACAATAGCTCACAAACTATAGTCCAACCAATAGAGTATATTTAATAAATAGCAATGACTTAGTAATGTGCCATGGATTCCCTGGGTATCTTCCTGAGAGCTTACAAGGAAGACCTACTTACTGATCAGAAAAATTGGGGAATGTCTCATCAGCAGCCTTTTTATGTTTGAAATAAATGTTTTGGTTACCTTACTGTTAAAATTATGCCGTGTTCTTTTCCTTGTTTCAAAATTGTGTTTTGAGACTTAACAGTAATATTGTGTTAATTTTAGTGTTTACCTTTACTTAGGTATCAATATTGCGATTCTAAGGGGAAAGAGTACCAAGTTAAATATTTTATGACCTGTGAAGACTTAGTGTCCTTTAGCTCACATGGAAATACAGAGGCTGATAGCAGAATATTTGTATTTTAATATTTGCTTCCTAAGGACTAATGTAAACAGAATGTAACTATTGCTTTCTCAGTCTTCAGACAGCTTGTTCACAGGCCAATTTTCCCTTTTCTCAATGAGCTGAGACAGTTACACTGGGTGGATCCCAGGGGTGCTTTGTGTAGTATGACCTCCCGCCTTGTTTTTCTGCACTTGTTTCGTTTTAAAGAAAACAATTTTGCTATAAATCTGAGGTGTTACTCCTTTGAAAGCTTCCTGTTAATATACCAAAGCAAAAAAGTATACTTCATTTATTCATGAATTATCTCCTACTTATATTGAAATGAGTTCATTGTTTGCTTGTTTACTTAATAGGTTAAATCTAGGGACAGCTGGGTGGCTCAGTGGGTTAAGCCGCTGCCTTCGGCTCAGGTCATGATCTCAGGGTCCTGGGATCAAGTCCCGAATCGGGCTCTCTGCTCGGCGGGGAGCCTGCTTCTCTCTCTGCCTGCCTCTCTGCCTACTTGTGGTCTCTCTCTGTCAAATAAATAAACAAATAATCTTTTAAAAAAAAATCTAAATAGCCAATATTATTTCATTTACTAAGGTTCACCAATGGCTATTTAGATTTTTTTTTAAAGATTTTATTTATTTATTTGACAGACAGAGATCACAAGTAGGCAGAGAGGCAGGCAGAAAGAGAGGAAGGGAAGCTGCCTCCCCGCTGAGCAGAGAGCCCAATGTGGGGCTCGATCCTAGGACCCTGGGATCACGACCTGAGCCAAAGGCAGAGGCTTTAACCCACTGAGCCACCCAGGAGCCCCTAATACTGGTTTTTTTTTTTTTAATTTCTAGGGGCGCCTGGGTGGCTCAGTGGGTTAGGGCCTCGGCCTTCGGCTCGGGTCATGATCTCAGGGTCCTGGGATCGAGACCCGCATCGGGCTCTCTGCTCAGCAGAGAGCCTGCTTCCCTTCCCCTCCCTCTGTCTGCCTCTCTGCCTACTTGTGATCTCTGTCTCTCTGTCAAATGAATAAATAAAATCTTTTAAAAAAAAAAATTTCTAGTTCCACTCTGCATTTTACATATTAGTGGTTTCCTAGAAATATTCCTTTGATTAAGGCATGACTATAAGATGTTAACATTGAATTTCTTGTAATTACCAGTACAAACAAAAAAATTCACAAATATCAATTTTCTGTGTCTGACATCAGAGGGGCCCCTGGCAGGTGCCATTTATTTGGCCCTATTAGCCTGTAATGACTTCAACACAGGAAGGGAGACAAAGGGAGAATTGAAAGAATAGAAAGAAGAAAGTAAATTCTTCAAGGAGGAAGAAAAAGAATAAAGAGGAAAGGGCCACCTGGGTGGTTCAGTAGGTTAAGCATCTGCTTTAGGCTCATGATCCCAGGGTTCTGGAATCGAGCCCCACCTCAGGCTCCCTGCTCAGCTGGGAGCCTGCTTCTCCTCCTGCTTGTGCTTTTTCTCTCTCTCTGTTAAATAAATAAAATCTATGAAAAGGTTAAAAAAAAAAAAAGAGGAAACAACAGAGGAAGGAGAAGTAGGAAGTCAGTGAGAAAGCAAATAAAAGGGATGTTAAGGAAAGAGAAGAAAGTGAAAATGAGACAAAGGCACAAAAGGAAAAGCAGGAGATGAAAATCCTGTCTCACCTGAAGGGTCGTGGAAAAGAGCTCACATTTTGGTCAAAGGGAGTGCTAAGTCTTTTTTTTTTTTTTTTAAGATTTTATTTATTTATTTGAGAGAGAGAGAGAGTGAGCGAGCACAGGAAGACAGAGAGGCAGGCAGAGGCAGAGGGAGAAGCAGGCTCCCTGCCGAGCAAGGAGCCTGATGTGGGACTCGATCCCAGGACGCTGGGATCATGACCTGAGCTGAAGGCAGCTGCTTAACCAACTGAGCCACCCAGGCGTCCCAGGGAGTGCTAAGTCTTCATTAGAGAGAGCAATGTCTCCTATTTCACATTGCTTCTGTTTACTTAATATAAATTTATTTTACATCAGGTAAAAGCTAGCTGGTGCAAGAGCATTCCTTAATACTCACACAGAATGTACGCAGTTGTGTTAGAGGTGGATGTTTACGCTAACCCATCACCGGGCTGGGCAGGGGCTATGCCACATGCCTGCAATCGGTAGGAATTGCCGACTGTTAATAAAGCAGTTTTCTTCCCGTTGTCACTGTGTGCCATTCTTTGAAACATTCCCTGAGGAATATTTTTAAACCAGCTTAGATAGAACTTGTCATGGTATCACATAACAGCTATTGAACTGTTCTGAGCTTTGAATCAGCCACGTATCCTTTGTGTGAAAAAGAAAAACAATCTGTCATAAAAGTGCATGAAAGTTGACAAGACTTTCTCTAATAGCTATATCCTGGGAATACATATTTAGAAAGAGTTTTTAACACTAGCCTGGTAAACACATATTACAGACTCAAATTGTTTAAAATTGAACCTCTGACGGTAGCAATCATGACAATGCCCTTTGTGGATAAACCAGCAGTTTTCTGACCATCAAGCAGACTATAATGTTTTACACGAAAGAAGGAATCCATGTTTACATTTCTTTTCAGCATTTCAATTTACAATTAAGTGCAGACATCATTCAAAATAACTGACTCAACTTGTCTTAATGTTTATATGATTTCCTTTCAGGATTTTAATTTATGATTAGATACAGATATTAGTCAAAATAACTGTCTCAACTTGTCTTAATGTTTATAAAATTTTCCAAACTATATTAATAATTCTCTAATATTCTATCATTATTCAATGAAATCAATGGGGTTTTTCTTTAAGGCAATAATGGAGCAAAGAGTCAAGTAATGAGATCATTTTCCCCTCTCATCTAAACATTATTATTTTCTTTCAAATCTTATAATTAACCCATATAATTTTTTAGGTGGAAATTTGTTCTGGTTTTATTATTTTTTTTAAAGATTGTATTTATTTATTTATTTGACAGAGAGATACAGAGCACAAGTAGGCAGAGCAGCAAGCAGAAGGAAAGGGAGAAGCATGCTCCCCTCTGAGCAGGGAGCCCGATGCGGGGGCTGATCCCAGGATGCTGGGGTCATGACCTGAGCTGAAGGCAGACACTTAATGACAAGCCACCCAGACACCCCTGTTCTGGTTTTAGAGACACTGAAGAGTTGAATGGCAATAGCACTACAGAGTGCCTATGAATGTTCTTAGGACACATAAAATTTTAAATAAGAAAAAAAAATTTTAAATGAGACAAAGTGATAACTATATTTGGGTTTAAAAGGGCCCCTAGGGGAAAAAAAGGGGGGCCCTAGAATAAATGGTATTCTTGCTTTTAATTTATGATGGAGTTTATTTCAGGATTCCCAACACAAGCACAGACAGACTTCTAGTAAAACACCCTGCTATGTTTTACCCTTAGCAAGAGGCTAATTCCAAGAGTAGTTTTCATGTAATAGTCAATCATATATGTCACCACTCTCCTTGTATTATCTCTTAGTATAGCATTCATAATTACATCCCACAGCCTTTTTTCTTGGACTTCCAAATAATATTATCTGCCTTTTATACAGGAGTCATCTGAGGCAAAATGAAATAAAGGTAAGTTTACCACCTAATAACTTAAGGTTCATTGTAATTCATGAGCTTCTAATTCCTGTACTTAAGACACCACGATACTATTTCTTCCCATCTCTGCTTGTGACATTTATCTCAAATGAGAGCCAAATATCAAGATTAGCTTAAAAATTAAGTCAAATGCACTAAAATATAGAAGCATAGATAAGAAACCACAGAATTTCTGAACTGACAAAGATCTAAACGATAATGTACCTAAAATTTTAAAAGAAAATGAAATCCAAGGATAAGAAAAGACCTTCTAAATCTTGCATAGCTAGTTGGGGGCATGAAGCTGATGTGGGAACAAACAGAAAAGAGACTGAATGCATTTGGTAAATAACTTAAGAAAGGGGAAGAGAATAAGCAAAGTCTTGGCAACATAGGTAACTGGATAGTATTCTACAACACTCCCATGGGGCAGAATGGTATGTGGAACTCTGCCCAGGAAATACCCTCTCTCACATGGCTGTGAGCTGTGAAGTTAATCTGCTGAGGCCGTTCCTTCACCACAAGCAATAGCCAACAGGCTTTTCACCATCGCTTTGTGCACGTGGATCTTCCCCTAAACATACTCCATAAGAAGCACCTACACTGGACTACTACAGTCCAAATATTTTTGTCAACAGAAAATACCAGTCTTTAATCAAATGCACAAATAAAATGTTTTAAGTAATGGAGGGTATTGCCTGGTATTTTCTTAATGAGTCGGGAAGCAGAATGGGAAGGAAGGATGTGTCAGAAACAGCACAACCTCCATGACTAAGGATAAGAAAGGAAAACTTTCTTGCCCTCAAGGTGAAAAAGCCCCTTCTATTTTAAGGAATGCTCTCTTACTTTCATCTCCAAATGAGTAATTAGGGTTAGATAATATTACCTTGGGATGCCTACTTTCCAAAGAATAAGCTTTTAATGCATCAGTAAGAAAGTAAAAAAATATAATCTGACAACTAAGAAGGAAAAACATCCATTTCCAAATGCCCTGTCTGTCGTGTTCTCATCAGTCTACAGAACCCGAACGACTATGGCAGGCAACAAAGATCTTAACTTTGGGGAGGTGAAAAGACTCAAGCATGAGTTCTCTATGCTTCATATGGCTGCTTTTCTGCAGCTTTTGGCCTCACAAAGCCTCTATTTTTTCTTAACACGATGTTTCTCAGGAGCAGGGAAGTGGACAATATGGTGCTTAGAAAATTTTACCAGCTTTCAGGGTGAAATCATAACTGTGCGCTTTAAGTCAAGCTGGATAGAGACATATATGAATAGCTGCTGTTTTGTTGCTCATCCATTTAAAATGCAAATGATAATACCAAAAATTACCAAAGTCTACACTCCAGATGTTCTTATTATTCACTACAGCATTTTTTTTTTTTTTGGCTACACTTAGCCTCTCCTACATATTGCTTAATATATTCTACCACATAACCCTCCTTACGAAAACTCCTACTTGTTTCTTAAATAATTTTGTTTTTATATTTAAAGAGCTGGAATCAAAAAATAAACTCTCATTTCCCCAAGTAATGAGGAAAACAGATCTTCATTTCCATATCCCCAGAGTCAAATGTATAGAAACAAACTAACAATAACGTAAAGTGGTAGACAACCTATTTATGAAGCTCCATTGATTGCTCCGTGGAAACAAAAGTGACCTAGTTTCCTCCAGAGCGTGAGAGAAGAGGTTTATGTTAAGACCCTGAAGAGAGGAATGAAAGTTCTTTGATTGGCACCCAATTCCCTATCATGAGATTGCTTAATTCAGTCTTCTTGAACCTGGGGGAAACACAAACATACACACACACGCACACATTCACGCATGCACTCAAGAAACCTCATTCTCTTTCTGCATGAAGGAAAAGCCCAGTTGCTGGCCACGAACCACAGGATGTGATTCCAAGCAAAGCAGGAGAGAACAAGTCCCTTCTTCCCCCTCCAGCCTCATGGTCTCCCTCTGGTTCCCCTAATTGGCACAACCTGTGTACCACTGCATTAGCTATTTAACTTCCTTCATTCTCAATTTCCTTAATCCTCAATTTCCTTGTCTGCTAAGTGGGACCTCATGTTAGTCCTACTTTATGAAGATTTAGGGAGAAATCAGTGAAATAAAAGCATGCACTGTGGCACATGTAGTGAGCAAATAACTTTCTCTAGTGTTAAAATAAGGAACCTGGGGCTCCTGGGCGGCTCAGTGGGTTGAAGCCTCTGCCTTTGGCTCAGGTCATGGTCCCGGGGTCCTGGGATGGAGCCCCGCATCGGGCTCTCTGCTCAGCGGGGAACCTGCTTCTCCCTCTCTCTCTCTGCCTGCCTCTCTGCCTACTTGTGATCGCTGTCTGTCAAATGGATAAATAAAATCTTTAAAACAAAAAAACATTTTTTAAATTAAAATAAAATAAGGAACCTAAGAGGACAGAGGGAAGTTGGAATTGTTTGTGTTACAGTTTTTAGTTTTGAGTCATTTTTTCTTTTCACGAGACAGAGTATGTTGCCCCTTTAGTTGGAGTGTGTTCCAGAACAGCTTGCTTGCTTTATTTATTTAATTATTTTAAAGATTTTATTTATTTATTTGAGACAGAGAATAAGCAGAGGGAAGAGGCAGAGGGAGAGGATGAAGCAGACTCCCCACTGAGCAGGAAGCCTGATGTGGGGCTCAATCCCAGGACTCCAGGATCATGCCCTGAGCCAAAGGCAGACGCTTAACCAACTGAGCCACCTAGGCATGCCAGAGCTTTACTCAATGTAGAGAAAAATTGGAAGTGTAAGTCTGGACTCAACTGAGAGGTCAGGGCTAAAGAACTAATAGAATGAAAGTGCAGCAAAGCCATTTAACCTTGTCAATAGAAGTTTTTCTGACAACAGCGATGCAGGGCCATGAGCTGAGAGAGACGGGTGTGTGTACTCAGGGGTCACATGGAAGCTTGTGAATGGACACTAAAGCTGTGGTTCTTAAATTCTAGAATCTTCCAGGATCATCTGGAGGACTCGTTCAAACACAGATTTCTGGGTCCCACCTGGAATTTTGATTCAGTAGGCTGGAATGATGTGGTCTGAGAATTTGCTTTTCTACCAAGCTCCTAAGTGATGTGATGCTATTTTTAATGACCCCACTTTGGGTATAGCTGCTCCAGGGAAGTAGAACAGGGCTGCAATCATTGGTAAGCATCCATACTAGATTTAAAAAAAAAAAAAAAAGGTGGGTAGGAACTTAATTCTTCAGTACCTACTATGTGCCAGCAGTTTCACAGGCATTATTTAATTTCATGAGTTTTAACTATCCTAAAAAGTAGGTGTTCTCATTCAATTTTTCAGATGCATAAATTGTAACCGAGAGATGAGGAGCTTGCCCAAAGCCACACCACTAGTAAGGTAGCATCACTCGTATCCTGATCTAGATCTGTCCCACTCCAAAACCTATATATTTTTCTCCAATGTGTCATGCTCTCAGCTCTCACTGCAAG